>BLSH010033236.1:465318-477910 GCA_018402905.1 Glandirana rugosa
AGTAAAACTGGGGTGCCCCACTCTAGAACGCACCTCGGGGTCTAACTCCCTCTAATAGTCACCAGAACATACAGAAGGTCTAAAGAAGTGAGATTCGACGAATGGATAACGTCTAAGTCAGAAGGGTCGGACCACGTCCAGATGTTAAAACAAAGACCACAGGAAACTGTCGAGAAACCAGAACCGGTATCACTTCAAACCTCAGACTGACAAACTCCAACACCTGTCCACAGAAAATATGACTATTGCTCAAGTTTGTCGACGGTAATTATGTCTCACCCAATAGGTAAGCAGCTTAGAGTGAAGAAATCTGGAAGACATACAAGACCACTGATAATCTCCCTCAATCTGGGGCTCCACGCAAGATCTCACCCCGTGGGGTCAAAATGATTACAAGAACGGTGAGCAAAAATACCAGAACCACATGGGGGGACCTAGTGAATGACCTGCAGAGAGCCAGTACATGTCCGGGCCCCTCTGAAGTTTGCTAGAGAGCATTTGGATGACCCAGAAGAGGATTTGGAGAATGTCATATGGTCAGATGAAACCAAAATAGAACTTTTTGGTAAAAACTCAACTTGTCGTGTTTGGAGGAGAAAGAATGCTGAGTTGCATCCAAAGAACACCATACCTACTGTGAAGCATGGGGGTGGAAACATCATGCTTTGGGGCTGTTTTTCTGCAAAGGGACCAGGACGACTGATCCGTGTAAAGGAAAGAATGAATGGGGCCATGTATTGTGAGATTTTGAGTAAAAACCTCTTTCCATCAGCAAGGGCATTGAAGATGAAACGTGGCTGGGTCTTTCAGCATGACAATGATCCCAAACACACCGCCCGGGCAACGAAGGAGTGCCTTCATAAGAAGCATTTCAAGGTCCTGGAGTGGCCTAGCCAGTCTCCAGATCTCAGCCCCATAGAAAATCTTTGGAGGCAGTTGAAAATCCGGGTTGCCCAGTGACAGCCCCAAAACATCACTGCTGTAGAGGAGATCTGCATGGAGGAATGGGCCAAACTACCAGCAACAGTGTGTAAAAACCTTGTGGAGACTTACAGAAAACATTTGACCTCTGTCAACAAAGGGTATATAACAAAGTATTGAGATGAACTTTTGTTATTGATGAAATACTTATTTTCCACCATATTTTGCAAATAAATTATTTAAAAATCAGACAATGTGATTTTCTGGATTTTTTTTTTCTCATTCTGTCTCTCATAGTTGAAGTGTCCCTATGATGAAAATTACAGGCCTCTCTCATCTTTTTAAGTGGGAGAACTTGCACAATTGGTGGCTGACTAAATGCTTTTTTACCCCACTGTATACTGCTCTACTGTGTGACACAACGTGCCTGTACCTTTATCAACAATATGTAGAAGAATACATATTGGCCTAAATTGATGAAGAAATTTGTTTTTTTACACTTTTTTTTGGATATGTATTATAGCAAAAAGTAAAACATATTGTTTTTCAAAATTGTTGGTCTTTTTCTGTTTATAGCGCAAAAAATAAAAAATGCAGATGTGATCAAATGCCACCAAAAGAAAGCTCTATTTGTGGGAAAATGGACATCAATTTTATTTGGGTAAGGCATCGCACGCCAGCACAATTGTCAGCTAAAGTAACGCAGTACCGTATCGCAAAAAATGGCCTGTCATTAAGGGTGTAAATCTTTCTGGGGCTGAGGTGGTTAAAAATGGCTCAACCAGTGAAAAAGCTAAGGGAAAGGGGAAATTAACAAAAAAAAGTGATGAAAACACCATGATGCAAAATCTCTGCGTGAAGGTATTTACCCCTTTTTTTGAGCGTAAATGTGTCACTTTTTTCTTTGTCAATACGTTTTCTGTTTTACTCAATAGTTTGCACATTCTATTACAATATCTGTTGCACTCAGAAAAGGTCAAACTCATGATTACTATTCTGCTATTAGCAACCCATTTATAGTTGTTTATTACTTTGTTTTGTGCTTTGGTATATTCCACTGTTTCTACCCTCCTGTTATGCACTAGTTAGACCAGCCCTTAGTTGTCACTCCTTGCTTCCCTATCCTCACTCTCTCATTACTTTTGTTTTTGTAAAGACATCCCCTTTAGCCCTCGTTCACATTGGAGCAATTTGGTGTGCGATTTGACTTGTCAAATCGCATGCCAAATCTGCGGCAATTGCCGGCAATGAAACCGTCCTAATCGGTGCGACGCTGCATTTGCAGCTCTGCACCGATTTTCAAAAGTAGTTTCTGTACTACTTTTGGCGATTTCAATTAACATCTGTGCAGCAACCCGCACAGATGTCTCTAAAATCGCCGCTGAATTTGAGACTCATATGCAGGAATTAAATGGTGCGAGTTCAGCTGAACTCGCACCATTTCATTCCCGCTGTCAGTGTGAACCAGGGCATAGAGTCAGAAGGCATATAGTTCTATGATGCTCTTTTACCTTCAAGAGATGTTTAGAAAATATCTTTGTAACCTTCCAAGTCTTCAATAAACTACATTATATTTCACTCATCTCATCAAGTCTTCTTGATGAATTGAAGATGCGTATGGATCCTGCCAGGTTAACAAGTTGCTGTGCTGTCTACACAGACTGTTTTTTAGGAGGTATGTTCAATCGCATAAAGCATCATTTAAAACAGAACAATTGCTGCTAAGGAAAAGTGTAGAAAAATTAACAACCAAAGACTACAGTAAACATCTGTGTCAACACATCTCAGTTTTAATAAGCAATCTCCCTGGATTTGAAGGATACATCAAAGGTTGCTCATACACAATAGAAAGATGCT
Organism: Glandirana rugosa; assembly: GCA_018402905.1. Lineage (NCBI taxonomy): Eukaryota > Metazoa > Chordata > Amphibia > Anura > Ranidae > Glandirana > Glandirana rugosa. The sequence goes on from BLSH010033236.1 coordinate 468,097, forward strand.
GGTAATAATATCTGATAAAGTTGACGTCATCTAGAGAGATACATACAAGCTTAAATAAAGCATTATCTAGTTTCACAGACACCAGTAAATAAAATTATATTGGCAGCTAGGAGCTCATATTTTTGTACATATTTTTTGTTTGCATTGCTTTGTTGAATAAGGCTGAGAGTGCTTATAAACATTGATGAGAGCAATAATCCAGTCCAGTGCACAGGGCCTGCTCAGTGTGGGGAACCATGTCAGAGATACACAAAGTTTACTAACATGCAAGAGAGACCAGAATATTGGCTCTGAATGGTCACATGTACCTCCCAACTTTAGAACTTGGGAAAGATAGAGATATATGATGCATGTGCTGTGCTGAAGCAAAAAAAAATGGGTGTGACTACATTTCACTGAATTTTTGAGGTTGTCACTTCAATACCAGGCACTTTCCCCCCTTCCCGTCCAGACCAATTTTCAGCTTTCTTCACTGTTGCATTTTGAATGACAATTGCACGGTCATGCTACAATGTACCCAAATTAATTTTTTATCATTTTTTTCCCACAAATAGAGCTTTTTTTGGTGGTATTTGATCACCTCTACGGTTTTTATGTTTTGCGCTACAAATAAAAAATGAGTTTTCTCCTTCATTGATGGGCACTGATGAGGCTGCACTGACGGGCACTGATGAGGCAGTACTGATTGCCACTGATGAGACGGCACTGATTGGCACTGATGAGGTGGCACGTATATGCAGCACTGATGGGCACTGATAGGAGGCACTGATAAGCAGCACCGACGGGCACTGATAGGTGACACTGATATGCAGCATTGATGGGCACTCATAGATGGCACTGATGGGCACTCATAGGCAGCACTGGTGGGCACTGATAGGTGGCACTGGTGGCCACTGATATGCAGAACTGATAGATAGCACTGTTAGGGAGGCCCTGGCAGGCATCACATATGGGCACAGTGCCATCCCTATAGCGCACTATATGCCCCTTACCTGGTGGTCCCTGGGTGGCCTCCTGATTGTCTCCCTGGTGGTCCCTGGATGGGCTCCCTGGTGGTCCTGGGTGTCAATCGTGGGGGGGCTGCACTGATAAACAATCAGAGCAGACCCCCCCGTCAGAAGAGCCACCGATCGACTCTCCTCTACTAGTGTCTGCAGACGCGAGTAGAGGAAAAGCCGATAAACAGCTCTACCTATTTACACTGTGATCATCCATGATTAGTCACAGCTGATCACATGATAAAGAGCTTCTGATGGAGGCTCTTTACCGAGATTGGTAATGCAGTGTGTCAGACTAACACACCACACCACCGATCGCCGCACGCCCCCACGGGCGCACGATCATGGGTTATCCTGGCGGAAGTCATATGACATCCGGTCAGGATAACTGAACCACCTCCCGGCAGTCATTTGTCTATAGGATGGATTGGAAGTGGTTAAGGAGACAAGGTGTGAGCTTACTTGCAGTGTGCATCACACACATATGCAACATTACATATACTACATTGCCAAAAATATTGGGGCTTTGCAATAGCAAGGGATACAAAGGCTGCAATACATGATGTAGGTATATGGCTAGCATGTAATGAGGGAGCAGTGTCACCAATGCATTGTCTAATTAATCAGTTGCCGACCGCCCGCCGTGGCTTGACGGCGGCAACTTGGTTCGATATCGCAAATCGGCGTCAGGTGACAGCGGCTGCAAGATCGCGTACTGCAAGCATGCGCCGCCGGAGGCATGCTCACACACTCACTGTGTTCCGGGGGGGCCAGGGAGTGGGTAGGGTGGACTCGAGATTGTCCCCCCAGAGTGACAGAACGGGGATCCCTGTATGTAAACACAGATCTCCATTCTGACAGAGGGGGAAGGGATGTGATTGCAGGCTCCCTGTGTATGGGAGCCGCAATCACTCTCCTACCCCTTGCAGCCCAGCCCCCATACAGTTAGAACACACACAGGGAACATAGTTAACCCCTTAGAGCGCCCCCTGCAGGTTAACCCCTTCACTGCCCACGGCATTTACACAGTAATTAGTGCATTTTCATAGCAACAATCGCTGTATGAATGCCATTGGTACAAAAAAAGTGTCAAAATGGTCCGACATGTCCACTGCAATATCACAGTCCTGATAAAAATCGCAGATCACCGCCATTACTGGTAAAAAATATAATAATATATAGTAATAAATGAATCCTCAACATTTGTAAACTTTTGCGCAAACCAATCAATAAAAGCCGATTGCGATTTTTTTTTACCAAAAATATAATGAAGTATATAAATAGTTTTTTATATAAATTTTTTTTGGCTATGTTTTATGGCAAAAAGTAAGAAATATTGTTCTTTTTTTGCAAAATTGTTGCTCTTCTTTTGTTTTTATAGCGGCGATCAGAAATGACGCAGTGGTGATCAAATACCACCAAAAAAACCTATATTTGTGGGGAAAAAAGGACGCAAATTTTGTTTGGGTACAGCGTTGCACGACCGCGCAATTGTCAGTTAAAGCGACGCAGTGCCAAATTGCAAAAAGTGCTCTGGTCCTAAAGTGGGAAGTCCTTCCGGGGCTGAAGTGGTTAAGCAATGCAGATAAATCCTCTGTGCAGTCTGTGCTGCATATCGTACATTTATTTATTGCAGCCTGTGTATTCCTTGCTATTGCAAAATGCCTTGTTCAATTCTGCTCCTCTCCACTCAGTGGACGGGACAGTCAGATCCTTTGTAAGGGGCATCTCCAATGGACGACTCAGGGACGATCAGGGGCTGCTTTTAAGTGGTGATCTGCCAGTACATCTCAGGCGGGTCTTTACTACACTGCTAGATAGACATCTTACTTGTTTCAAATATTATCGGATTTATGCTCTCCCTGTGGGGATAGATTTAAAGCTGCTTGAATGGTAAACAAGCACCTGGGAAGATTATTTCCGTAATGCATCAGGGCTATCCATCCATGCGGATTCATACTTATGCTACTCAAATCATGGATTTTAAAAGATGTTTTTATGATCTTGTATTAAATAAAGTTTTGTTTTTGAATACTTACCTATTTGACATCTTTGTGCCTTAAAAGTCCCACCCATTGAGGGTTTATCTTTTAGCATTAACTATCAGGCCTCATACACACGGGCGTCTGAAAAAAAAATAAGCAAAACGTTGGGTCCGAAGTTTTGAAAAAATCTGCGTTTTTTCTGGCGTTTTGCATCGGCGTTAGTGAGCGTTAGTGAGCGTCGGTGTCAATAGGCGTTTTTTAAAAAAAAATCAGTCCTCTGCTATTTTTCAATCTAAAAATGTTGGCGTCAAAAAACGCTGGTTAACGCCGGTATGGCGTTAATAAGCGTTAGTGAGCGTTTTGCCGATTAGCGTCAAAAAACGCCAAAATGCTACAGCCTCAGAAGCACTGGTCCCGCGTTCTAGAAACAGCTCACTAACACCGACGTCCTCTACTGCTCAAAAACGCAGGCATTTTTAGAGGGCCATTGAATAACATGGAGAGCTGTAAAAAACGCCGGCGTCAAAAAACACCCGTGTGTAAGAGGCCTTAGGGATGCCGGCACTGTGTGCTCCAAAACAGCTCATACATGGGGTTGGTCTGTGAGGACAGGTTTAACCACTTCAGCCCCGGAAGGATTTCACACTTTAGGACCAGAGCACTTTTTGCGATTCGGCGCTGTGTCGCTTTAACTGAGAATTGCGCGGTCGTGCAACGTTGTACCCAAACAAAATTTATGTTCTTTTTTTCCCACAAATAGAGCTTTCTTTTGGTGGTATTTGATCACCTCTGCGTCATTTTTGATCGCCGCTATAAACAAAAGAAGAGTGACAATTTTACAAAAAGACCCAAATTTATTACTTTTTGGTAAAATACAAATCCAAAAAAAAAAATGATAAAAAAACATTTTTTTTCATCGGTTTTGGCCGATTTATATTCATCCTCATATTTTTGGTTAAAAAAATTGCAATCTGCGTTTATTGATTGGTTTGCGCAAAAGTTGCCGCGTTTACGGATGATCAGAATTAATTTCTGGGGTTTTTATTTTTTTAAATTTTTTACTAGTAATGGCGGCGATCTGTGATTTTTAGCGGTACTGCGATAATTCAGCGGACATGTCGGACCATTTTGACACTTTTTTGGGACCATTGGCATTTATACAGTGATCAGTGCTATAAAAATGCACTGATTACTGTGTAAATGCCATTGGCAGTGAAGGGGTTAACCTGCAGGGGGCGCTCTAAGGGTTAACTGTGTTCCCTGGGCGTGTTCTAACTGTGTGTGGGCTGCCCTAGCAGGGGAAGGGAAGTGATCACAGCTTCCATGTAGAGGAAGGCTGTGATCACAGCCCTTCCCCCTCTCACAGAACGGAGGTCCGTGTTTACTTACACGGACCTCCGTTCTTTCAGTGGGGGCCATCGCGGGTAGCCGGCAGCGATCGAGTCCACCGCACCCGCTCCCTGGCTCCCCCCGAACACAGTGAGCGTGCGGGCGCGCCTTCGGCGGCGCGCGCTCACAATGCTAGTTATCGCGGCTGCCGTCCTGTGATGGCGGTTCGCGATAACGAGCCACCTTGTCGCCGTCACGGGCGGTCGGCAAGTGGTTAAGAAACACTGGGGTTGATTAACTAATATTGGAGAGTGCAAAATCTGGTGCAGCTGTGCATGGTAGCCAATCAGCTTCTAACTTCAGCTTGTTCAGTTAAGCTTTGAAAAAAAAAATGGAAGCTGGTTTCTATGTAGAGCTGCACAAGATTTTGCACTCTCCAGTTTTAGTAAATCAACCCCACTATGTTCAGAAAATCAATGACAACTGAAAAGAGATATACTAAGCATGCATGCTTGGCAGATACTGATACGATAGTTATAATTGCACAGACTATATTTAATTCTGCTATATGTTATATGTGTTTGCTAGAATGCTTCAGTTTATTCAACTGGCACTACATTTCTTAAAGCCGTGTTGGCATTAATTTCTATCTTGTGGATACTGACATTAGGATACAATTGCTTTAAACCTTCATCTTACCTTGCATTTGGTGCCCATTTAAAGGGCATGATTTTAATGATGCTTCATCTACCTATATAGCTATTCCAGAGGTTAATGGTGTCACCATGACCAGTATACGTAAGACTCTTTAAGAGTAATCCCAGTCCATATAGCATCCTCTGGTACTTAGTTCCTTTCTAACACTTGCACACCCAAGAGTCCACAGCAAGGCGCTTGCTCACAATATTCCAGGAGGTGTCTACCATCCAGCATCTACCAGTAGATCCTCAGTGAGGGAGATAAAAGATCCTTCTCCAGACCAGGAATTCAGGAGATTGCCCTCCAGCAAAAACCCTTTAGCAATCTTTTCAGGCCCTCAGCCCAGCTCCTTCCGAGTCTGAAATTCTTGTCCCAATAAGACCCCTTTCACACTGAGACGCTTTACAGGTGTTTTTTAGATAAAAATAGCGCCTGTAAAACGCCTCAAAAATCCCTCCACGTCCACCCCAATGTAAAAGCCCGAGTGCTTTCACACTGGGGCGGTGCGCTTGCAGAACGTTACAAAAAGTCCTGCAAGCCGCATCTTTGGAGCGGTGCGATGAGGGGTAATATACCGCTCCTCCACCATCCCTGCCCATTGAAAATAATGGGGCAGCACTTCCGAAGCGGCTGCACACCGCCTCAGAAGTGCGGAGCGCCAGCACTGTTAACCCCGTTTTAACCCCTTGTGGAGGGTTAAAAGCGCACCGCTTCCGCCACCGTAACGCTGATATAACAGTGGTAAATCCCCTCTGAAACTAGCAGGAATTTACTGCTAACACCCCACCGCCCCAGTGTGAGAGTGCCTCCTTCTAGGAGCAGCAGCCCCAGGGAGAACTGGAACTTTCCCTAGAGAGGAAAGAACACTCTGGCAAACCATTATCACCTCCCTAGCATGGGTTTTTGGCTGTTCACCCATACAACTGAATTGCATGGTCGTTCGACCATTTGTTCGGCCCAACAAATGACCACAATGCACTGTGTCGCCGCACAGTGCATTGAAAGCCCCGATTGGCTGAAGCAATGAAAGCTTTGCCCAATCAGGGCACAGAGCACTGTCAGAGCCATGATTGGATGCTGTCATGATGACTCTATCCAATCATGGCTCATTGCTCTTAATCCCGCCCCACATTATAAAAATATTCTTCCCATAGCAGCCATTTTTACTGTGATATAGCCTTGTAGTGAGATAGAACAGGGCTTTGTTCAGTGCTACTAGATAGACAGTTAGTGTGCTATAGTGTGCTATTGTGATTCTATTGTCAGTATAAAATATTAGTTTAGTGTGAATATAGGGACAGTGCAGTCAGTGTGAGTGTAGTGCAACCACAATTCATCTTTATATTAGTGTGAATGTAGGGATAAATCAGTGAGTGTAGTTTAGTGACCACAATTTATCTTTATATTAGTGTGAATCTAGGGACAGTTGAGTGAGCGTGAGTGTAGTGACCATTTAACACTGTATATTTCATTGCGTTAATGCAAGTTTAACGCTGTATATTTGATTACGTTAATGCAAGTTTAATGCTGTATATTTGATTGCATTACTGCAAGTTTAACACCATATACTCCATTGCGTTGCTGCACGTTTAATGCCATATAGTTCTGTGCGTTACTGGAAGTTTAACGCCATATATTTCATTTGATTGCGTTACTGCAAGTTTAATGCTGCATATTTGATTACATTACTGCAAGTTTAATGCCGTATATTTAATTGTGTTAGTAGAAGTTTAACGGCATATATTTCATTGTGTTGCTGCAAGTTTAACGCCATATATGTCATTGCGTTACTGCACATTTAATGCCATATAGTTCTGTGCATTACTGGAAATTTAATGCCATATATTTAATTGCATTACTGCAAGTTTAACGTTATATATTTCATTGCGTTACTGCAAGTTTAACGCTGTATATTTCATTGCGTTACTGCAAGTTTAATGCTGTGTATTTCATTGTGTTACTGCAAGTTTAACACTGTATATTTTAATTGCGTTACTGAAAATGTAATGCTGTATATTTCGTTGCGTTACAGCAAGTTTAACGTCATATAGTTTTGTGTCTTACTGCATGTTTGACACAGTATATTGCAGAATATTGTAGTGTATTCATGGAGTGTGCCTGTGTAGTGAGTACTCAAATTAAAGTGCACCAAACACCACTTTACATTGATTAAAGTGCACCCACATAAACATTTACACATCTTTATTACATTTGACTAATAAGCACTCCCCACCCCCTATCATGTCTGGGAAGACAACAAGGAGAGGCAGACATTCTCATGGCACTGTAAGGGGTCCAGCAGCGTATGTGTCCACAGGCAAAGGTGGACACGGTCAGTCCTCAGGCAGGGCATCATTTCCTCTGTTTAGTGATGTTGCCCTTGCTATCCAGCCACAGCATGCAGAAGAGGTGGTGGACTGGCTTACTAAACCGGCATCATCCTCCTTATCCTCTGTCACCCAAACAGAGACTAGTATGTAGCCCCCTGCAGCTGCCAGAGTGGCTAAGCCTGCCTCCTTGTCCATAGCTATTCCTGCCATAGCCCCAGCATCAGGCATGGAGGAGTCAGTGGAGTTATTTGAACACAGCATCAGCCACTTGCTGTTTGACGATGCACAGCCATAACTGGATTCAGATGTTGGTTCTGAGGTTGAGGAAGGCAGGAACATGAACCTATAGAGAGGGGAGAACACTGGTACACAAATTGGCATTCATGTTTCCCCAGCTGCAGTGTATTGCCAAGTTGTCTCCAGTGGTAATGAGAATGGAGGAGATGATGATGATGAGGTCACTGGTGTGACTTGGGTGCCAGATAGAGCAGAGGAGGGAAGTGAGGGTGAGGCCCAACCCCAACGAGGCAGCCATCATGGAAGAGTAGAGAGCAGCCACCGTATTTCATCACATTGTGGAGCTTTTATGGCCCACTTCCCACAGCTCAGCTGTCTGGGCCTTTTTTAGTACATGTGCAGCAATCGCACTGTTGCTATTTGCAAAATTTGTCTCAAGCACATCAAACTTGGCAAAAACACCAGCCATTTGGGTATCACATGCTTGACAAGGCATTTAACCTCCCACCACTCAGCCTGTTGACAAGAGCACCTAAAAGCCACACAAAAGGAGCACAAATCTGTCCCCCCCTCCTCCTTACTCACCTCAGTCTGACCCTACTATACCTCATGACCTCTCAGCAGCCTCCACTAACAGGGATGATGGTATAGTGCAGGGTGTCCCAGGTCTTTGAAGCACACCACCAGCTGTAGACTATAGCCGGCAAATTTCTCTGCACCATCTGCTGCAACAGAAAAATAAATACAGTCCCTGCCACCCACATGCCCAGCGTCTAAATGCAAGCTTGTCAAAGCTGCTGGGTCTCCAACTTCTGGGTAACTCTGCTTGCAACTCAGAAGGATGCAGGACAGGGCTCAGTGCTGCAGCTTGTTATGCCCTCATGTCTCCATACAGCTGGTGATAATGTGAGATTTGTCAACTCTACCTTTTCCTCCTCCTCCTCCATGCCCTCCTCTGCTGAATTATCCTATGAACCGTAAGTACCCCCTAAGCATCCAAAGGGCTATTCAGTCAGGCTAAAAGGTGCCATGCAGTGCTTCAGCTGGTGTGTCTAGGGGAACCCCACCAGAGCAGAGATTCTTGCAGCTCTGCAGGGACAGGCCCAGAGGTGGTTCACTCCATGCCAGCTGGAGCCAGGAATGGTTTTGTGCGATAATGGCACAAACCTCTTATCCACCCTTAGACAGGGAAATTGACACACACTCTGGGATCTGGCTAAAGGATAGATCCCAGAGTGTGGTTGTAAATGGGATTCACTCAGAACAGAGACCAGTCACTAGTGGGGTACCACAAGGCTCTGTACTGGGTCCTGTTCTATTCAACTTATATGTAAGTGATATAACTAAAGGTTTGCTGGGCAATGTATGTCTCTTTGCTGATGATACAAAGGTGTGTAGTAGGGCTGATATCCCTGGAGGGGTCTGTAACATGGAACATGATTTGGCATTGCTGGAAGATTGGTCAAAGCAGTGGAGACTGCAGTTCAATATTTCTAAATGTAAAATAATGCATCTAGGGAAAAAGAATCCGCTTAGAGAGTACAGCATTGGGGGCACAGTGTTAGCTAGCACTACAGAAGAAAAAGATTTGGGGGTGCTTATTTCAGATGATTGCAAAATGAGCAAACAGTGTGACCAGGCAGTGGGAAAAGCAAATAGAATTCTGGGATGTATCAGTAGAGGGATCACCAGCAGGAGGAAGGAGGTTCTGATTCCTCTATATAGATCTTTAGTGAGACCTCACTTAGAATACTGTGTCCAGTTCTGGAGACCACACTTACAAAAAGATATTGATAAAATAGAACGAGTTCAGAGACGGGTAACAAAAATGGTGAAAGGTCTGGGGGATAAAACATATCAAGAGCGACGTCAGGAACTTAATATGTACAGTCTGGAGGAAAGAAGGGAGAGGGGAGACATGATTGAAACCTTTAAATACCTCAAGGGGGTGAATAAGGTTCAGGAGGGCAGTCTTTTCAATATGAAACCAAAATCAAGAACACGGGGACATGACCTCAAACTAACTGGGGGGAAGTTCAAAACTAATCTTAGAAAGTATTATTTTACTGAAAGGGTGGTTGATGATTGGAATAAACTACCAACAGAGGTTGTGAGACAGTCAACAGTAAATGGCTTCAAAACATGCTTGGGATAAACATAAATCCATAGTCAGACAACAAGGTTAATGTAAAAAAAAAAAGGGGCAGACTCGATGGACTACTCAGTCTTTTTCTGC
>BLSH010033236.1:477920-503475 GCA_018402905.1 Glandirana rugosa
TCGGTCGGACTCGGACAGTAATACGGTATGAATGTGTCCATGAGCAACTGTCGGGAGACGACGTGCATGTCGGCGACGTCGTAACGGTTTCAGCTCAAGGTGGACCACCCGTACAGTGTTTAGTCCACCAAATACCCGTCCACCTTAAGGGTGACTTAAAGTCGCTTGACTCGTGACCCACACATACTGACGGACCTTACCGATGTCTGAGAAGACCGGACGAAATCGTCTAGAAGGTTGGGACCGATGGATAAATCCTTTACACCGTGTATCTTTGTATCTTTGTATCTTTGTATCTTTTCACTGATAAATCCATAGTCAGACAACAAGGTTAATGTAAAAAAAAAAAGGGGCAGACTCGATGGACTACTCAGTCTTTTTCTGCCGTCACTTTTCTATGTTTCTATGTTTCTATGTTTCTATGTGCCACATTTCCTAAATAGGTAGCCAGGGTTGGAAGATCTGCTAAAGCAGGCCAGAAGAGTCTGTAGCCATTCCAGGCAGTCATACACACCCAGTGCTCAGTTCGCTGAAATTCAGTGGGAATTCCACCTGCCCATAAACCACCTGATTTGTGACATGCCCACCAGGTGGAACTCGACTTTGGCAATGCTGCAGCGGCTGTACGTGCAGCAGAGGGCTGTCAACGAGTACCTGTGTAAGTATGGCATAATGACAGGCTCAGGCTGGCTTTGCTTTTTTCCCCACGCCAATGGCTGCTCAAAAAGGATGCATGCACTATACTGTCACCATTTTAGGAGGCCACTAGGATGGTGAGCCATGACTATGCATGCATCAGTGACACAATCCCTGTCGTGTTCTTGCTGGAGCAGACTCTGCGTGCTATTATGGACAGGGCACTGGAGGCAGAGCAGCCAAGAGGAAGAGGAGGACTTCCTTTCCTCTCAAGGCCCACTTTATGCAGACTTCATTGTTCCTATGCCACAGAACACACAAGAGGAGAGAGAGGAGGAAGAGGAGGATTCTGGCAGTTTTGGAGACATTGAAGCAGAGGAAGACATACGTCAAACAGTAAGCAATGGTTTTCCATTCCCAGAACCCTTGGGAGTAGTACATGGCTGGGAGAAGGAAGTTCCAGATAATGTAATTCTTAGTGACCCAGAGGAGTCTGCTTCTCATGCCTCCGCAAATTTGTGGTGCATGGGCACCCTCATGCTTCAAAGCCTACGAAAGGACCCCAGAATATGTGCCATAAAGGAGAAGGATTACTACTGGTTGGCAACCCCCCTTGACCACTGTTATAAGTTGAAAATCTCAGAACTCATCCCGTTCCCACAGAGAGCGCAGAAGATGAAATCTATTGAGGACACCTTAAAGAGGAGTTAATCAAGTGATTTTCCTAACTCTGGTAGGTTACAGTGTTGTGGCAAACATAGTTTTGAGGCTTCTGTTGGTCAAGAGAGCAGCGGTGGAGGAGGCAGCTGCCAAAGTGATGCATTTCTCCATTTTTTTAGTCCTTGCCGCCCAGGGCTGTCAGCTTGCACATCCCATTGGCAGCGTCTGCATCACATGGTGGATGATTATCTAAGGGCAAAAACAGACATGGAGAGATTTCCAATTGACGATCCAATGGCTTACTGGGTCATGAGAATAGACCACTGGCCAGAACTTGCTCAGTATGCTATTGAGCTGCTGGGCTGCCCGGCATCCAGCATGCTTTCTGAACGGGCATTCAGTGCTGCTGGAGGTTTTGTTACTGATCATAGAATGCGTCTGTGTTTTTGGGATGTGGAATCTCTGCAGAATTTCTAGGCTGCCTAGCATTGTGGGTATTGATTTCATCTGGAGGAATGTTTTTGGTGTAGGTTTCATGGGCACAACCAACACCCAAAGACCAATTTTTCAGCACCTGTTTGACAGGTGCCTCAAATTAAATTAATTTTTTTACAGCAAGGCCAATTCTTGCTTTCTTCAAGAGTGCCTCTATAGGGTTATGGTGTGAAGGCACCACCGACAACCAAAAAACTATTTTTCTGCAACTGTTTGACAGGTGCATATAATTGCAATTTTTGACAGCAAGGCCAATTCTTGCTTTCATCAAGAGTACCTCTTATAGGGTTATGGTGCGAAGGCGCAACTGACACCCAAAGAAAAAAATTTCCGCATCTCTTTGACAAGTGCATCAAAATTAATTTTTTTACAGCAAGGCCAATTCTTGCTTTCATCAAAAGTACCTCTATAGGGTTACGGTGTGAAGGTGCCACCAAAACCCAAAAAACAATTATTCAGCAGCTGTTTGACAGGTGCATCAAGTTACATTTTTTTACAGCAAGGCCAATTCTTGCATTCATCAAAACTCTTATAGGGTTACACTGACACCCAAAGCCCACTTTTTCTGCACCCATTACTTCTATCCAACGTCTGTGGAAGAGACACCAGAATTTATCCAAAAAGTCTGTAATCTTGTTCCCAGTGCACTACCTTGTGGCCTCATCATACAGACTGGCTCCCAAGCCGTTGCTTACAAAATAAAGGAAGCTTGCAGGGAAAATGTCATTTTTTTGGCTTTATAAATGCAAATATTGCTGCAGCAGATTGTATACACGGTACAGATGTGCCACTTTACAGGTAGACTATATTGAAAGGAATTTTTATTTTTTATGCTTTCACTTTAAGCATCAATAAATCACTGCTCATTTAAAAATGATGTTTTTTACAAACTTTTTTCATTGATACATGTCCCCCAGGGCAGTACCCGGACCCCCATAACTACTGTATGCCCAATTACTTGCATATAAGCCTTGCATTAAGCCTTCAAAATGGGCACTTTTGATTTTTCACAATAGGGTCCCATAGATTTCAATGGGGCTCGTTTTTCGGTTCCAAACTTTTCGGATGTTCAAAGGTTCTGGTGCAAACCGAACAGGGGGTCGTTCAGCCCATCCCTACCAGCCACCTTCTGGATGCCTCCTTTGAGGGAATGATTATGGCAAGATAAATACAAAGGTGCACACCGCTCTGAGCTGTCCTATAGCCAGTTCAATCAGGGGAAATCCCAGTCGGCATACCTGCAACAGGTGCTTTGGCTCTGGACGTCCCTCCCACGTCCTGGAAACAATGTTTAAAATGAAGAAAAGAGCCGGCACTCCACATCTGCTGTTACATGAAATTTATTGATAGGTGATCACATGTGCATGTGCATGTGCTACACGCCGAAACACGTTTGTGCATTTTTGTACATGATCTACTATCAATAAATTTCACGTAACAGCAGATGCGGAGTGCCGGCTCTTTTCTTAATTTTAAATATGGCAAGATAAATATTTGTAATGATATTTTGAATCACCTTGCCCTATATTCTGGAAACTTCTTCCAGAATCAGGTGGAAGGAATAAAACACCCAGGTTAGAAAACCCTGAAAAGACAAAACCAATAGATCACTGCTTGATTCACTACAGTGAAGCTAAAAACTAAATTTAGCCTAACAGCTTAACTGAAGGAGTATTTAGATGCTTTCCTGTAGGTTACTGGAGGTTAGAGTTTTATATTTTGTAGAGTATAAATTCACAAATTAAAGTGTATCTATAGACAAAATAAAAAATGGCATATATGATGCAGTCTGCACCAGTAGCAACACAGCATTCCTTGTTTTTTGGAATCAATCCTGTAACATAGTTCTATTATCTGTTGATCCAGCCAGTAAGTCTGTTTTTTTTCAACTTCTTTTATCAGACCAAGCTGTCCAGCAAAAGTCGCAGTTAGAAGGTTAAGGTAAACCATTTAACATTGACAGGAGTCCTCACAATAATGGTCATCTTTTATTCATGTATGTAAAACATTTATCCAAAAGGGAAACAAATTACAGTAACTCACAAAAGTGAGTACACCCCTCACATTTTTGTAAATATTTTATTCTATCTTTTCATGTGACAACACTGAAGAAATTACACTTTGCCACAATGTAAAGTAGTGAGTGTACAGCTTGTATAACAGTGTAAATTTGCTGTCCCCTCAAAATAACTCAACACACAGCCATTAATGTCTAAACCGCTGGCAACAAAAGTGAGTACACCCCTAAGTGAAAATGTCTAAATTAGGCCCAAAGCGTCAATGTTTTGTGTGGCCACCATTATTTTCCAGCACTCCCTTAACCCTCTTGGGCATGGAGCTAACCAGAGCTTCACAGGTTGCCACTGGAGTCCTCTTCCACTCCTCCATGACTACATCACGGAGCTGGTGGATGTTAGAGACCTTGCGCTCCTCCACCTCCCATTTGAGGATGCTTTACAGATGCTTAATAGGGTTTAGGTCTGGAGACATACTTGGCCAGTCCATCACCTTTACCCTCAGCTTCTTTAGCAAGGCAGTGGTCATCTTGGAGGTGTGTTTGGGTTTTTTTTCATATGGGAATACTTCCCTGTGGCCCAGTCTCCGAAGGGAGGGGATCATGCTCTGCTTCAGTATGTCACAGTACATGTTGGCATTAATTCCCTCAATGAACTGTAGCTCCCCAGTGCCGGCAGCACTCATGCAGCCCCAGACCATGACACTCCCACCACCATGCTTGACTGTAGGGAAGACACACTTGTCTTTGTACTCCTCACCTGGTTGCCGCCACACACGCTTAACACCATCTGAACCAAATAAGTTTACCTTGGTCTCATCAGACCACAGGACATGGTTCCAGTAATCCATTTCTTTAGTCTGCTTGTCTTCAGCAAACTGTTTGCAGGCTTTCTTGTGCATCATCTTCAGAGGCTTCCTTCTGGGATGACAGCCATGCAGACCAATTTGATGCAGTGTGTGGCGTATGGTCTTAGCACTGACAGGCTGACCCCCCAGCCCTTCAACCTCTGCAGCAATGCTGGCAGGACTCATATGTCTATTTCCCAAAGACAACCTCTGAATATGACACTGAGCACATGCACTCAACTTCTTTAGTCGACCATGGCGAGGCGTGATCTGAGTGCAACCTGTCCTGTTAAACTGCTGTATGGCCTTGGCCACCGTGCTGCAGCTCAGTTTCGGAGTCTTGGCAATCTTCTAATAGCCTAGGCCATCTTTATGTAGAGCAACAATTCTTTTTTTCAGATCCTCAGAGAGTTTTTTGCCATGAGGTGCCATGTTGAACTTCCAGTGACCAGTATGAGAGAGTGAGAGTGATAAAACCAAATTTAACACACCTGCCCCAATTCACAAACGAGACCTTGTAACACTAACAAGTCACATGACATCGGGGGGGGGGGGGGACATGGCTAATTGGTTCCAATTTGGACATTTTCACTTAGGGGTGCACTCACTTTTGTTGCCAGCCATTTAGACATTAATGGCTGTGTGTTGAGTTATTTTGAGGGGACAGCAAATGCACACTGTTATACAAGCTGTACACTCACTACTTTACATTGTAGCAAAGTGTCATTTCTTCAGTGTTGTCACATGAAAATATATAATAAAATATTTATAAAAATGTGAGGTGTGTACTCACTTTTGTGAGATACTGTATGCTGTATCTGCTTATACAATGTTAGCTGAAGTTGGGCTTTAATTTATTAGTCACTTATGTAAAGTTTATATAAACTATTAGCCCATCCATAGCCTGTCCATAAGAGGTGCGGAGGCGCCACCCCCTAATCCATGTGCCCGTCCCCTAATCTGCATGCAGGGCACCGGACCCATGGATTTCAATGGTTTTTTTTTAAGCAGATGATTAGAGCCTGAGGCTC
Source organism: Glandirana rugosa (assembly GCA_018402905.1). Classification (NCBI taxonomy): domain Eukaryota; kingdom Metazoa; phylum Chordata; class Amphibia; order Anura; family Ranidae; genus Glandirana; species Glandirana rugosa. Next base: position 483,605 of record BLSH010033236.1, read on the forward strand.
TAATTGGCTTCAGAAAAGGGTGGGCTCGGGTGCAGAGCACTGCGCCCTTAGCCCACTCAGTTGTGTGACAATAGCAAATTAATATTCACTATTGTCTTCCTGATTCTCCTCCCGGCCAATCAGGAAGTGGGTCCAGAGACCCAATTGGCCAGGGAGTCTTTGGACTCCTGGCCAATTGGGTCATGGGACCCACTTCCTGTTCAGTTGGGAGGAGAAGCAACACCAGTGCATTGTATCATAGAGATCACAGTACATTGTATGATAAAGATGGCAGTAGGGTTGTCGGGTGTGTGCGATGGTGGTCTCCTCCTCCTCCATGTATCTAGTTGATCTCCAGTTTCCCAGGGCCCCAGTGATGGTTATGAGGTGGCAGAAGCTTGGAGTCCCCCCAGTAGCGGACGCCTCCTCCTCTGGCTGTTTCTTCGTCCTCAGCCCCGGAGCTCCAGAGCCGGCCCAGCCCCACCCTCCTCTGTCCGCTGGAAGATGATTATTTACCTAATGGGCTGGGAGCATGGTGAGTGTCCGGGTGTGTGGTGGAGGCCCCGGGAGGTCGGGAGTTGTACAGAGGATGTGGTTGTACAGGGCAGGCAGGCAGGGAAGAGCTGTCTTTGTATGGAATGGAATGGAGAGATGTGTACAGCTCCAGCATGTGAGCCTAATTCACACTCAGCACAGCCGGTGATATAGAGGCTTTTCTTTTTGCTCCCCCCCAAAAAAATGTAGGGCCAGCCGCCACTGAATCTAAGACTACCCTCTCCACAGGTTGATAATATTCAAGGGAGGCTACAATGCTCCTCCATAGATACAGTGCAGGAGTGAACAAAGCCACCCTAAGACAGAAGTCTTGCTGACCTGACCACTAGGTGAATAAACTGTAAATAGGAAAAGGCCTACAAAAAGAAAACCAATGCAGTCACCATACCTAAGGACTGTTAAGCTGCAATATATTACATTTTTGCTTTGAGTTTAGATATGCTTTACCCTTGCATAATATATATTAGATTGATTCATTTATGTAACTGATTGTGTTATAACACCAAGTGCTAACAATGATTAATTTCAATAATGGGACATTAGGTTTTTGCCTACCAAAGAATTATCCATCCTTGAAATACTGCCATTAAAAGTCTGTAAAATCCCAATCTAAGTAAAAGCAGAATGTTGTTGGAGAATGGAGGACAGGTTAACCCAGTTTATACACCCAATTATCTACATTCAAGCAGTGTGAGAGCTGTCATTGTGCTGAACTGCCCATGACATAGACCACCATGCCCAGTCAATAAATTAATGCAAAAAGCAAAGATGATGGGGCAATGTGCATTGATCCATAACAACCAATCAGATTTCAAGATGATTCCTTTAAATGGACTGCTATTTTGTGGGTTACAGCAGTTTGCACACTGCTCTTTTTGTATTGAATAAGCAAGTTCACATAGCAATATGAACATATCAGACATCTGCCCTGTGAGGCATCAAACAAGCTATTGGCATGAATAGCATTTTTTTGCAATACATTGTGAGGAATACAAGAGAAACTAAATGTGAAGCAAAAAAGAGAAAAAAAAAAAAGAAATGGTGGCACACAGGGCATGGGCTTTTTTTATTTTAAATGATAACATTTTCAACTAACAACGGTTTCGTTTTAGACTACGGTCACTATTTCCACCACGCTGGTGTCAGGAAAACTACACTGTTAAAAATGATTTTTCCAGAAGTCTATACTAAGGTACATTTAAGGGACTGTTAACACCATAATGCATTTCTCTGCTCTGGGCAGCCTTGCCCTACATAGCCCACCCCGGGCCGGCTCTACCACTAGGCGGAATAGGCGGCCGCCTAGGGCGCACTGACGCCCAGGGCGCAAAGCCCCTGTCCATATATTACTCCAGCCTGTCCATATACAACCTCTGCCTGTCCATATACTACCCCAGCCTGTCCATATACTACCCCAGCCTGTCCATATACCTGCGGACCATGGCTGGCATGAGGAAGCTGCCATTATTTGACTTTAGGCCGGGTCCAGAAATACAGGTGCAGGCCTGGGGACCACAGCTAAAGAAATAGGTAGAGAGAAGCTGCAAAAATCTCCACCTCTGCCACCTCCATCATATACATGGACAGGGCAAAGGGGTGGAGTCAGGGGTGGAGTCAAAGGGGGGCAGCAAAATGAGGATTTGCCTAGGGTGTCAAAAATCCTTGCACCAGCCCTGAGCCCACCACACAGACAAGGCAATTTTCCTTGTGTTCTATGTGTTTAGTGTTCACTCACAACCTTATGGGGATGTGCCATAGGACATGCTTTACTTTCTTTTTGCTGTGGGTTGCAGAGCTACACCTTGAATCACCACTCGCTGCAGTGAATAAAGGTGAATTAAATACTAGTTTGACATATCAATAGAGTTTTATAAAATCACTGCAAACTTCATATACCCCACAGGATTAACCCCTGTGGGGTATATGGCTTATGTGACCCCCTATCATTTAAGAGGTCCAGCATTCAATGTGACAGCACACCCAAAAGGCACTGTGCGGCACACATGCTGTTGTGGGAAGATTGCACTGGAGAGGAAATGAAGACACATAGGACTGATTGATGCATGTTATAAGTGACATTTGAACCACATTGAGTGCATCTCATTCATTATGCACCATTAGTGAGCTATTAGACATGGATACACACTCATGTTTGTTTGTGCTTTGTGGTGCACACCCTAATACAATAGGCTGCGCACACCTATGATTACTTCTATATATACGTGTGGTCACTATTGATAATTTTGCATTCTTTGTTCACATTTGTATCAGTTTATGTTTTATAGTAGTTTGTCCTAATTAATGAATTTGGATGTAGGGACTGTGTAATTCAAGGTGATGCATTTTATTTATATATTGATATGGTATATGTATATGTAGTGCAACCCCCGTAGGAGCCGCTGGATAGGATGGGTCCTCTGTACTTTGCCTCAACCTTCTCAAGAATCTCAGCCCCTCTGACACATCAAGTTGAGTGTACAAACATACAGTTTAACACGAAATCATCAAAAGTAATACCCAACAGTAGGGCTATATGAAAGAAAACAGGCATCAAAACACGTAGTAAAGTCAAAATTAATATATTATCCCCCAATATGGTTGGTAACTATGCAAGCAAAAAATAAATTAACAATGGTAATAACACAATTTAGCATACAAAATGATTAACAGTAAGGTTTAAGCATACAATGACAATTGGCATCCAGATCAACATAAACAGTAGCAAGGCTACCTCAAGTGCAGCAGTGAGCAGTAGTAAGGCTTAATCTACCAAGTGCTGGAACTATACTGCTAGCATGCATTTATGGCAGCAATGTTAGTCTGGATATGCACTGTTCAAAAGAAAAGGAGGATGATATCGGAGGGGACAAGGGAACAAACAGATCTTGCAGAATAATTATTATGAAAGGGGCAGTCCTTTGAGATGTTCCCTGGTGGCTATCAATGAGGCCCTTTAAGAGCATCTTTGCAGTCTCAGCTAACCTGCATGCAGTCTAGGTATAGAATAGGTATGATATATTCTTGGAACGGGTGCAGGGTAGATGTGGTTCATATGCGGTAAAGGTTTGGTATAACAAGGTATAGGGTACAGTCTTGGTCTGGAATAAGTGCGGTATGGAGTACAGTATGGGAGCGGTATGAGTTGGGTATACTTGGTGTCCTGCTCTCAGTGGCTCTGCTATCAGTATCAGCAATGGGCGAATAGCCCTCTCATCAGTTCCCAGAATGCTGTAGTGACCTCTTGCTGTTGAAGGGGGACCCACTCGGTCTGTCTTCAATAGCCTCAGGTGATCAGCAGGGCCGTCTTTACCACAGAGCAAAATGGGCATCTGCCCTGGGCGCAGTCATTGCTGCGGGGCCCTAAAGCAACCGCAGGTGATTTATGGGGAGGGAGATTGACAAGTGACAGGGGGAAGCTCAGTGACAGATATCTAGTGCTGCACACCATGCCCAGCAGAGTAGGTGGCAGCTTGAAAATTTTGACAGGCAGAGAGCAAAAACAGTAGTGTATGCAAGGAGGAGGGCTGTCAGCACACCGAGCAGCAGCTTGTCATCACGATCAATGGGAAAACGAGCCTTATCAGTGTGCAGTGCCACGGGTGGTAAAAGCAGAGGACTTGTTGTTCCACATGCTGTTGGAAACAGTGAGCCCATGTGGTGAAGCTTGCAGTAACTTGGCTTTGCTTCTGTCCTGCTCCTGCCTAACATAAGACCTAAGGAGGGGACTAACTTAACACCAAGTGCACTTTGCTACTTTACTTTACTTGCATAAGGCTCCTTATTGTATCCAAGCTGCTTGAGACGACCTGCGCATTACAAGTCAGCATACTCTGCATAAGCCTCTGTCGCACAAGCTGTGGTTATTTCAAGCCTGCCATTAGCCTATATGTATATGCAAATACAGTGCAATGGGACATCCTTTGCAAGCTTGGTGGTGGTAAAGCAATCTAGTATGTTTGCATGAGCCTCTTCACTCCTTTGCTTGGACCAGCTGGTGTATTATAACACCTTTACGATATTCTGGTAAAGCAATTGTTTAAAAAGCTGTATGTTTATCCACTTTTATTGACAGAAGTTTCAATTGTGAGAAGGAATACTAGTGCCAGCAAACCCAAGCGATATTTATGCACTGATCTTATGCATGACTCTGGATTCTGCTACCTATATAGGAGGGCTTTCGATGTATGTTGAATTGTGTATGTGTGTTATGTGTGTTGAATTATGGTTGTCCCATCCTAGGCATATACAATTTTTGGCCAGTATTGTCCAGACTGCATTTTTAATGGGTTAAGACAATGTTGCCTTTATTAACTGAGAAGGTGTAAGGTGTGTTTTGTACTGTAATATATTTGGGAAATGTTATTTATAACAAAGTTTAATTTTCTAAATATTTTATGATTTTCATTTTGAGATACATTGATTGTATGAATGCTGTATGGGTGGTTTCTGGGTGTCAGGGTGTCTATGTCCTGACCAGTGTTTATTTTGAGTAGGAGGTAGACAGGATTGTTGATTAATGTAATACACTGCAGTGTTGCAACAGTGACAGTTGCTCCACCCCCACCCCCTGCCTCTCTGTCAGTTGCTCCACCCCCTGCTGCCTCTCAGCCAATCAGTGAGTTGTAATGATAAGCAGTAACCCATGGACACCAATCAGTGAACAGTAATGGTGTGCAGTAACCTCTAGAAACCAATCAGCAAGCAGAAATGATGTGCTGCAATCTCTAGCAACTAATCAATCAGTGAGTCGTAATGTGTGCTGTAACATCCAGCAACCAGTCAGTTAGCAGTAATGATATGCTGTTACCTACAATGCTGTTACAACCAATCACAATCACTGTCTGATCTGCTCCAGTAAATTGGTTTTGAGTCTAGCTGCTATCTATTGTATGTCTCACAGCATGGGCGGGGGGTCTGGAGTAGAGGGTATGATTAGGGGGGCCCAATAAAATGTTTGCCCTGGGTCCAAACTATAATAAAGATGGCCCTGGTGATCAGCAGTGGGAAGCAGATGGTTAGTAAATGCTCCAGTGTTCCTGCTGCAGCAGTGCAGGTGCAGCATTGTGGGTGGTGCTGCTCAGCTTCTGGGTGTCCTCAATCTCGGTCTTAAGCTTGGATCTCCACTTGTATGGCCTCCAGCTGGCAGGAGAATACCCAGACAGAGTTGCTCTCCCTGTAACTTCCTCGGTGCAGTTTAATAAAAATCCTCTCTCCACTCCTCCTACTACACAGTGCATATTAGGTTCTGTAGTGTAACCATAATAGTGTAGCTATTATATGGCTGCTGTCTCAAACTAAAGCTCCCAGCATTCTCTGCGCTCTGCATAGAAGTCTATGGGCTTGCTTGGCTTTAGTCTCCTCCTCTGGCTGGAGGAAGATGGTGCAGAATATTATTAAAATCACAGTAGGTGGAGAGAGGCAAATAAAGAGCAATGTCTCCTTCTCTATGTTGTTGTAGCCCAGTACCTGGCTTCATAGTTACATTGGTCGCATTCTATTTATTTATTTGTTTGTTAAAATTTTAGGCAGAATATGCAAGGTTCAGGTTTTTATTGCTGTCTGTGTTCCAACTGGGGAATTCTATCCTCCCTCTTTGTCCTAGTCTACATTGTTACCAAGATTGAAGGTAAAAGGAAATGCAGAATTTTGAGTTGTTGATGTACCAGTAGGGAAATGTTGAGAGGAGAACAAGGTCAGTTTGAAAAGACACTCTCCACTGCTACAAGATCTTTTTTTTTAAATCAGAAAATATTTTATTTAGAAAATAAAACAAAAAATATAACAGTAGTGTACGTAGGAAATTTCCAAGACGGCATCGATAGCCTTCCTTGAGCAGAAACGGTCCTATATTCAAAAGTATTAGACATGTGAATTATTCTTGGCCTATTAGTAATCTATCCAGCACCAACTCCAACGGGCTCACCTGGTGTGTCTAGTCATGGGCCCCACAAGTTATCACATTTTTGGGGTCTGCCTCTGTGCTGGTAGATATATTTCTCCAATCTGAGAGTTTCTCCCATACATTATAATCATTCTTTATGGGAAGGAGGGTTAGTGGAGGGTTAGTGACTTCCAGTGCCTAAGCAGAACTTTTGGGACTTGAAAAAGAGCTCTAGCAGCAGCTTCTGTCGTGTGGACCTGCAACTGAAGGTCATCCAAGATGCCCAGAAGTCAGGGTTTAGGGTTTAATGGTATAGAAGTCTGGAACAACAGGTTTATGGTACCCAACACCAGGTCAGGTGAATTAAGTTGCCATTATTGCCACATGTAGGGGAATTCAAAATACCCATTCTATGCAGTCTAACAGGGGTGAAATGAGCTCTCAGAAGTATGTACAACTGCATGACTCTCTGTGACACGTTGAGAGAACATTGGGTTACTGCCTGCAAGGCCTTTTCCCATTGGTCATTGATAAAAGGGCCCACGTCCCTCTCTTAGCTTTCATGTGCCTTCAGAGGAAATTAAGTCAGAAAGTTGTTCAACAACATTGCATAGCATTAGGATAAAAATCTCTTGGTAGAGACAGTTTCGGCCATCATATTAAACACCGGGATTGGGGTTTGCTGCCACTCCACCGCCAGACCCTGTACTGTAACCGCCTGCTTAAGCTGATAGTAGTAAAAGAGCATGAACCTAGGGAGGGAGAATATTGTGGTCAGCTCTTTGAAGGAACACAGTAAGCCATTACTAAAGATATGGCAAAGGTGAGTAATTGCCCACTGATTCCATCTCGTGGCCTGCTGAATTTTGGCTATTTCAGGGTAGTTACTATTACGCCATATTGGGCAGTAACATGTAAAACCAGTAACCTGTTGGAGCTGCTTAACCTTGTTCCTATCTTTGTGAATAAGGTTACAAGTAGGTAATAGGCGATTAGATTTAATGAAGGCACCAGCTTCCAAACCTGTAGGCAGGTCATGCACCTCAGCTATATGGAGAAGAATACTTAAAGAGGAATGAACACTGGGCTGAGTGGGAGCAGCAGCAGGCCCCAATCCTTTACATCAGTGTTTCTCAACCCTGTCCTCAAGTACCCCCAACAGGCCAGGTTTTGGCTTGATCTTGCACAGGTGCTTTAAATCAGAGTCAATGGCTTGGTATTTTGGACAGCTAGTTTATCTGAGAGAAATTCCCAAAACATGGCCTGTTGGGGGTACTTGAGGACAGGGTTGAGAACCACTGCTTTACATAAGTGCTGCAGCTACGAGATCTTTCATTTCAGTACTGTTGTTACATTGGAAATATATTAAGTCAGACCACATTTACTTTAAAACGTTGCAATCCATGTTACATACATTTACATGTCTTGAATACCATGAGGATACTTTTCAAAGCTGTTTACACAAGTATTCATAGCGCTGGTTGTGTAAAATCCAAACATCAAATGCTCCAAATGCATATATTTCAACCTTTATACATTGATAGTCACATATATCGTTGGAAATCAGATGCAGAAAACAATGCTTGATTCACATTCAGCCAGCATCCAACAATGAGTGATTCATAATATTTCTGTCGGCTATTATGAGATTATTTGGGAGTTTATTTAGCTGCCTGCTTTTGGAGTTCATTAATTGCCTTTCTTCCCTTTTACCAGTGCTTTACCCTTGCAGTCGATGCTGAACCCCTGCTGTGATATTTATTGTAATGAAATTGATTAAGACTGAGGAGCATGGAACAACACTGGCATCTAATGGCATAGAGAAATCTATCGGCTAATGTCAGAACTCACTAACCTATATATCTCCATCAAGTCTCCTTTCATTTCATTAACTCTTTGCTCTGTTAAGACGAGTGCACTTTGAATATGCATTTTTCACATGAATGCCAATTCTTTCCAGTTGAATAAGACACTATATGGCATTAAAAGCACTCATGTTTACTGATCTATAATAAAATGTCTGAATATTGATCAATAGGAGATTTATCTGCTGCTTTCAGAGCACTCTAAACCTTAAAGTGATTGTAAACCCATTTTTTTTTTAAATAACAAACAAAAATGTTATACTTACCTGCTCTGTGTAATGGTTTTGCACAGCCCTAATCTTCCTCTTCTCAGGTCCCCTACTGGCACTCCTGACTCATCCCCCCAACCGAGTGCCCACTATAACAAGCCACTTACTATGGAGGCACTTGAGTTTGCTCACTCCTGTGCTGGCTCTGTGTGTCCATCAGCCGTCCATATGGGGCACAGGGGCGCCGCCCCCCTAATCCATTCTCCCGATCCCTAATCTACATGCAGGACGCCAGACGCATGGATTCCAATGTTTTTTTTTTTTTTTTTTTAGAAGCACATGATTAGAGCCTGAGGGTCTAATTGACTTCAAAAAAGGGTGGGCTCGGGGCACAGAGCACTGCACCCGGAGCCCACCCAGTTGTGTGACAATAGTGAATTAATATTCGCTGTTGTCTTTCTGATTCTCCTTCTGGCCAATCAGGAAGCAGGTCCTGAGACCTGTCATCTGATTGGCACCCCCCTCCCCAGGAGGCCCGAGTGACTATCCGCACGTCTGCCGGCTGGCCACAGACCCGAACGAAACCGGAATCTGCTTCGATCGGGTCTCAGATCTAGTAACTCAGAAGCGATGTCATGTAAAAATTTAAAATAAATAAATAAATAAAAAAATTTAAAGCACCCCTCCCTCCGTGCTCACGTGCAGAAGTGAACGTATATGTAAGTCACGACCGCAAATGTAAACAGTGCTAAAACCACACATGTGAGGTATCGCCACGATCATTAGAGCAAAAGCCATAATTATAGCACAAGACCACTAACTCTAAACAGGTAACCTGTAGAAATTTTGAAAATGTCGCCTATGGAGATTTCAGCCCCAAAATGATTTCCCACATTAGGACCAGAGCACTTTTTGCGATTCTGCACTGCGTCGCTTTAACTGACAATTGCGTGGTCGTGCGACGTTGTACCCAAACAAAATTTTCGTCCTTTTTTCCCACAAATAGACCTTTCTTTTAGTGGTATTTGATAACCTCTGCGTCATTCTGATCACCGCTATTTCTTACTTTTTGCTAAAATCCAAATCCCCAAAAAATGTAGAAAAACAAATGTATTCATTGGTTTTAGCCGATATATATTCTTCCTCATATTTTTGGTAAAAAAAATCACAATCAGCGTTTATTGTTTGGTTTGTGCAAAAGTTGCCTCGTTTACAAACCATGAGAATGAATTTCTGGCGTTTTTACAATTTTTTTTTTTCACTAGTAATGGCGGTGATCTGCGATTTTTATTGGGACTGTGATATTGGGGCAGACATGTTGGACATTTTTGACACTTTTTTGAGACCAATGACATTTATACAGCTATCAGAAATTTAAATATCCACTGATTACTGAGTAAATGTCATTGGCAGTGAAGGGGTTAACCTGCAGGGGGTGATCTAGGGGTTAACTGTGTTCCCGAGGCGTGTTCTAACTGTCAGGGGGCTGGGCTGCCAGGGTCATAAGCGATCTAACTGATCCCAGTGACAGGGATCAGTAGATCTCTGTTATGCTGCCTGACAGAGCGGGGGAACCGTCGCGTTTACATCGGCGGCTCCTCATATTTGTTCTCTGCTAGGTAATCGCGGCTCGCTGGTGGAGATCGAGTCCGCCCGAGCCACGGCCACACTCCTGCAGGCAGGCACGGGAGTGCGGTGGGCACGAGAGCGCGCTGCGCAAGCCGCCGTTTATAAATGGCGATCCATGGGACAGAGCCACTCTGCAGCAGTTAATGTACGCGAGGCGGTCGGGGAAACGTTTAAGCACTGTAGTTTGTCACCATTTCACGAATGTGCGCAATTTTAAACCATGACATGTTAGTTATCTATTTACTCGGCGTAACATCATCTTTCCCATTATACAAAAAAATTGGGCTAACTTTACTGTTTTGTTTTCTTTTAATTCATGAAAGTATATTTTTTCCAAAAAAAATAGCTTTTGAAAGATTGCTGTGCAAATACACTGTCAGATAAAATATTTAATTGTCTTGTCCCCCCCATATGTGTGTGTTTTATGGTGTCTAGTTTACCCAGCCTGGGAGACCTTCTGACTCCACAGGGCATGATGGTGTACCCTTTCATTAAAATAGATGTAATATGGTATGTTTATTCCCCATTTTGTACTTTAATAAAGAAAATCATGTTATAGGGAACTTCACTGGCTATTGCCCGTCCCTCATTAACAAACCTCTGGGTCCCTGGGGTCCACCCTAGGGACATTTTTGTGGCATGTTAGATAAAATATTGCAAAGATTGCCATTTTATTCTCTATGGTCTCTGCTAAAAAATATACAGTATCTCACAAAAGTGAGTACACCCCTCTCATTTTTGTAAATATTTTATTCTATCTTTTCATGTGACAGCACTGAAGAAATGACACTTTGCTACAATGTAAAGTAGTGAGTGTACAGCTTGTATAACAGTGTAAATTTGCTGTTCCCTCAAATAAACTCAATACACAGCCATTAATGTCTAAACCGCTGAGTGAGCACATCCTTAAGTGAAAATGACCAAATTGGGCCCAATTAGCCATTTTCCCTCCCCTGTGTCATGCGACTCATTCTTGTTACAAGGTTTCAGGTGTGAATGGGGAGCAGATGTGTTAAATTTGGTGTTATCGCTCTCACTCTCTCATACTGGTCACAGGAAGTTCAACATGGCACCTCATAGCAAATAACTCTCTGAGGATCTGAAAAAAAGAATTCTTGTTCTACATAAAGATAGCCTAGGCTATAAGAAGATTGTCAAGACCTTGAAACTGAGCTGCAGCATGGTGGCCAAGACCATACAGCGGTTTAACAGGACAGGCTCCACTCAGAACAGGCCTCTCCATGGTTGACCAAAGAAGCTGAGTGCACGTGCTCAGCCTCATATCCAGAGGTTGTCTTTGGGAAATAGACATACGTATGAGTGCTGGCAGCATTGCTGCAGAGGTTGAAGGGATGGGGGGTCAGCCTATCAGTGCTCAGACCATACGCCGCACACTGCATCAAATTGGTCTGCATGACTGTCATCCCAGAAGGAAGTCTCTTCTAAAGATGATGCACAAGAAAGCCAGCAAACAGTTTTCTGAAGACAAGCAGACTAAGGGCATGGGTTACTGGAACCATGTCCTGTGGGTCGGATGAGACTAAGATAAACTTATTTGGTTCAGATGGTGTCAAGCGTGTGTAGCTGCAATCAAGTGAGGATTACAAAGACAAGTGTGTCTTGCCTACAGTGTAGCATGGTGGTGGGAGTGTCAGGGTCTGGGGCTGCATGAGTGCTGCCGGCACTGGGGAGCTACAGTTCATTGAGGGAACCATGAATGCCAACATGTACTGTGACATACTGAAGCAGAGCATGATCCCCTCCCTTTATACCCTATTGAGCATCTATGGGGCATCCTCAAACGGAAGGTGGAGGAACGCAAGGTCTCTAACATCCACCAGCTCTGTGATGTCATCATGGAGGAGTGGAAGAGGACTCCAGTGGCAACCTGTGAAGCTCTGGTGAACTCCATGCCCAAGAGAGTTAAGGCAGTGCTGGAAAATAATGGTGGCCACATAAAATGTTGACACTTTGGGCCCAATTTGGACATTTTCACTTAGGGGTGTACTCACTTTTGATGCCAGCAGTTTAGACATTGATGGCTGTGTGTTGAGTTATTTTGAGGGGACAGCAAATTTACACTGTTATACAAGCTGTATACTCACTACTTTACATTGTAGCAAAGTGTCATTTCTTCAGTGTTGTCACATGAAAAGATAGAATAAAATATTTACAAAAATGTGAGGGGTGTACTCACTTTTGTGAGATACTGTATAGACAGTGTAATGTTTGGGGGTTCTAAGTAATTGTCTAGTAAAAAATATAAATTTTAACTAGTATGCAACAAATGTCAGGAAGAGGCTTAGACAGGAGAGGTGACAGGATTGCCTCCTGACAACAGCTGCTTATTAACCCCACTCTGAAAAGTGATCTATCACTGTTTGCTTTTCAGAGCAAGGGCTAATGTGAACCTAACATGTTACAGGGTCTATTTATTTAAAAAAAATAAAAAATTAAATACTAAATTGTTGTGTGAATGTCTCAGCAAAGGTCACAGATAATACAGTACCTTTGTTAGCCTATTAGTATTAAGCTGGGTATACACATATAGTTTTTCTTTTTTTCAACCAGCTGGATAAATGAGAAAAAATGTGAAAGACCTCTGCATCAGCACAATGATATGTGATGCAGGTATCTCTCCCGGTGAGCTATTGTATTCTGACAAGAGACCCCCCCTACACAGATCAGCACTGCAGCCATTGGCTGTAAATGCTGATCGAGTGCTGATTTTCCAGTATGACCATTTGACAGAAGCCAGTCTTTCCGGCTGAACTGGTCAACTTTTGATACATGTGTACACTGTTGTAAACTATATTCTTTATTGGTTGAATTGCTCAACAACAGTAAAAGCAGTCTGTATATGCAGCATAGCATGCTTGTTATACTCACTGTGGAACTTAAGGAGTTAATCCTCTATTGTGTAAAAAGGCTGTTTTATCCTGTATGCCATAGACCCTTCCCTCCTGCACTGTCTATCTGCGAAAGAGCAGCTTAACTCAGGCAAGTGAGCCCACCTGCACATACTCAGTTGTGTCTTTTATGCTGGAGAGAACATTTACGTGTTCTCAGAGATAGCCAGGTCACATGATATTGACATCACACACGTGGGCGTGTATACAGGCTGTAGTGGAAATCTCCTCCTTCCTGAACTCTCAGCATGAAGAAACTGTGCAGTCTATCCTGTAAATGGGGTATACAGATCATCACAAACGGTATATAGTGTAAGTATTTTAATGTAAAAAGAATATTTATAAGCTGTGGGCACTGTGGGGGGGGGGGGGGGAGCAGATGAACTATTTTCATATTACTGGGTTTAGTAACACTTTAAAGTGACGCTAAACTCTGGTTAGTAAAAGATATACTCAAGTATGTATTCTTCAACTTTCACATGATATTAAAGGTATTTTTTTATATTTTTAAAAATAACAAGCTTGTTATACGTACCTGCTCTGTGCAGTGGTTTTGCACAGAGCAGCCCTGATCCTCCTCTTCTCGGGTCCCCCACCAGTACTCCTGGCCCCTTCCTACTGCCGAGTGCCCCCATAGCAAGCTGCTTGCTATGGGGGCATTTGTGCATGCGCGCTCCCTAGCCCCAATCTTTGTGTCCATAACACGCACACAGATCAGGGCTCGGCCCTGCCCCCCACTGCTTCCTCACTGGCTGTGAGCTGTAACTTACAGCAGCGGGAACCAATGGCCTGGGAGAGCAGCCGCTCTCATGCACATCACTGGATCACAATTGGGCTCAGGTAAGTATTAGGGGGATGTAGGGGGAGCTGCATAGTGAAGGTTTTTTAACTTCATGCATAGAATGCATGAAGGTAAAAGAACGTTCAGCCTTTAGAACCACTTTAAGCAGTCCTGTTTTGAGCGGATCTTTACAGATCAGATGGCAGGCGACACATATTCGCTGACATTCACCTCCCCATAGAAGTCAATGGGTGGCTCGATCGGATCCACCTGAAAAACGGTCAGGCAGACCGATCGTGTATAAGGGGCCTAAGGATTAAGTTTAGTATCACTAAAGACTAGTTTTCTCTTAGTATTGCATGATAGGGAATGTTAAATTTGCCCTGAAAAGGCAACAGATATAAACTGACACAAACAAACATTATGGGTATTACTAATGGCTTTTAAGTGAATGCTAAGACAGTCACACCTCATATTTATTTCTAAATAGAACCCTATGTATCATAAACCATTTTTTAAAATTACAATTCTTGTTTTTTTTTAAATTGTTTTCATCCTTTGTTGTATCAACGTCTTTCCGATCTCCTGCAGAATCTTTGCAGTCATTTTCTCCAGCAATGACTGCATGGCATTTTTCCTAAGGTATTTCCTGACTATGATAGCTGTGGAATATGAGTGCATAACTATGTAGTCTCCATCGGATGTCCATGTGTCTTTGGAGTGTGGGAGGAAACAGGAGTACCTGGAGGAAACCTACATGAGTGCAGGGAAAACAAGCAAACTCCATGCAGATGGTGTCCTGGCTATTATTTGAACCTGAGCTGCAAGGCAGGAGTGCTAGCCACTAAACAAACCCAAGTCCATACTAACTTTTGTGTTTATTGAAAGTCAACAGCTACAAAAAGTGTAGCTCCTGACTCTTAATAAACACACACTCACCTGGCCAACGATCCAGCGATGCGGCCGCCCAAACCCTCGCTTCTCCTTGGCGCCAGCATTACAAGTGTGGGCACCCTGCTGTGACAAATTGCGGCTTCACAGCTGGGTGCGCACCGCACATGCGTGAGTCGCGCTGCGTCTCCTCAATGGCCAGCAATCTTCTGGGACCTGTGATGTATCCTAGAAGATTGCAGGGAGGGAGGGGGAGAAGAAAACGTCTGCTTGAGTCACCTAGGTGGCCCCAGCGGAAGTGGGAGCAGGTACCTGCCCCCCCCCCCCAAAAAAAAATTACATGCCAAATGTGGTATAGGAGGGGGGAGGAATGCTTAAAGTGGAACTTCCCCTTTTGGATGGAGCTCCGCTTTAAGCACATCTCGATCATTCTCTTCTTATAATCACACCAGAGAAGGCTGCAGCTACCCCAGCAATCCACAGGGTTACATTTAGGACAGGATAAACAGGAAAGAGTGAGAGGGGAAATGCACAGATCTTGTGCAATAAAAACTTACATTTATTACAATGATTAAAAATGTGATCAAAGGCACCCACATATTCCTGGACTGGGGCACTTAACAGGAGAGAAGAGGGCTGTTTAGAAGAGGGAATAGAAGACAGAGAGACAGCAGGCACCATGGCTAGCGCTGTTGCTAGATGGTGATTTAAATCTCCCTCTTATAGTGCCACTTAGTAGCTCCTGCAAAAGTGAAGAAGGTAGTATGCACCTGCACCTGGATTATATTTCAGCCGGAGGTCTCTCATGATAGTCAGAGCCTGGCTGGGCGTGTGCATCTGCCAACCTCCCATGGATGCTAGTCCTCCCATCTGCTTGTTTGGGGGCAGGTCCCCGTTTCTCAAGCCTGAGAAGGTCAAGGCTTGAAAGGGATCCCACCCCCAAAATGTGATGCCCGAACCCCTAATTCAGATGTATTAGTGTGCATTTTGTATCATTCTAATCAATGTTAGTTTTCTCTGCTAACCACTAAGGAACTATGCTGCCCAATGACTAATGACCCAAATTGGCCCAATGACCCCTTTAACACTGGGGCTGCGACCGTGCTAGCGGTAAAGCACTGCTTGTTTTAGCGGCAATTTACCACTGTTAAAGCAGCCGCTAGCCGGGCTCTTTTAACCCCAAAGAGGGGGTTAAAAACTCCCGTGTTGCAGAGCTTTCCAATCGCTTTTCAGGTGCTTCGGAAGCACTGCCCATTCATTGCAATGGGCAAGGGCATTTTGGAAGCGCTGTATACATCGCTCCCAATGCGCCCCAAATATTCTGCTTGCAGGACTTTTCCGAACGTCCTGCAAATGCACCACCCCAGTGTGAAAGCACTCGGGCTTTCACACACGGGTGGCATGGGAGGCAGTTTTCAGGCGCTTTACAGGCGCTATTTCTAGCTCTAAAACGCCTGAAAACTGCCTCAGTGTGAAAGGGGTATAAGAGTTGCATGTGCTGTGTTTCTGGTTGTGTCAAGATGGCAATGGTTCTGTCTCTGCAGATATATTTCTGGTTGTGGTGGTGTGGTAATGGTTCTATTTCTGTGGACATATTTCTGGTTGTGACAGTATGGCAATGATTTTATCTCTGACAGATTTTGCCAGTAAGTTGGCTGTGTGTGCCAGCAAAATCAGATTCCCATGTAAAGAGTTTTCTGACTGAGGTTAGTGCCATCTGCTGACATGTTCCACTGTTGAGAGCTCATCTCTGCAACCTCCATCAATAACTCACCTTTGCCCCTCTCTTGCCCTTCTTGCTCACCTTTGCACACTCCCACCCATCTACAGTTCACCTCTGCCACATCTTACTTCTGCACCCTGACTATAACTAACCCATGTCCTCAGCTCACTTATGCACCTCCCATCCACAGTTCACCTTGCAAAACCCTTGTATACAGCTCACCTTTGCACCTCCCATCTACAGCTCATCTCTGCCCCCAGTCAATAGCTCAACTCTTCATCTACCATCCACAGCTCAACATTGCAATTCCTGTCAATAGTTCAACTCTGCCATCCCATGCACAGCTCAGCTCAGTCAGCCTGCCCACAGCTCACCTTTGCTCTTCCCCTCTTCTTCGTCAACAGTTCACCCCTGCCCCCACGTCCACATATCACTTCTGTACCTACCATCTACAGCTCTCCTCTGCAACCCCTATACACAGCTCACCTCTGCCCCGTACCCATCTACAGCTCATCTCTGCACCTCCTGTTCATTGCTCACCTCCGAAACCCATGTCCACAGTTCACCTCTGCATTCCCCCCAACCCATCTACAGCTCACCTCCGTGCCTCTTCTCCACATCTCACTTCTGCACCCAAGGCCATAACTAACCCCTTTCCACAGCTCACCTCTGCACCCTCTGTTCACAACTCCTCTCTGAGCCCCTGCCATAGCTTATCTCTGCACCCCCTGTACATAGCTCGCCTGTGCATCCTCTGTACACGCTCACCTCTATACCCCCTGTCCACAGCTTAGCTCTTCAATCCAGGCCATAGCTTACCTCTGCACCCCCCACCTTCCACAGTTTATCTCTGCACTTTTCCTACCTCTTCCCCTGTAACCCCTGTCAATAGCTAACATCTACAGACCTCTTCCACAGCTCACGTCTGCATCCCCCACCCATATCTCAGTACTACACCCTCATCCTCAGCTCTAACTTCTTCACATACGCACCCCTCCACAGTCCTCACCTGTGCACCCCCTTCCCTCCAAAGCTCATCCACCTTTATGCTTACCTCTGCACCACTTTCTTACAGAAGATGCCTGACTGTAGTACCACTAGTGTACTGAGTGTAGTGATTTTCTGCACCACAGATCCACATCTCTAGCTAGGCCAGCAATGTCAGCAAGATATTGTGATCTCGAAAGACTCTTTGTTTAAATACTCTTTGTCATGATTGTAATGTTTTTATCTCTATCAAAATATTTCTTGTTGTTTAAGTATGGTAATGGTTCGGTCTCTTTAGATATGTTGCTGGTTATGTCAGTATGGTAATGTTTCCATCTCCGTGGACATATTTTTGGTTGTTTTGGTATAGTAAGGGTTATGACTGCAAACATCTTTGTGGCTGTCAGTATAATGATGGTTTTGTCTGTGTAGACATGTTTATGGTTGTGTGAGTATGATAATGGTGTTATCTCTGCAGATATGTTATTGGTTGTGTCCACAGTGTTTAAATGATTATCTTCTCATATTTATTAAGAACTGTATGTATATATTGGGAAGGGTGCAGTGTATAATTCAGTCAATGGGAAATTGGGAATTTTGCACAAGATAGCTGGTTTTGTGGGAAAATAGCATAAATACAGCCCTTAAAACAAAGAATGACATGGTTTCAGACATTTGAAAATGAAGGCCTCTCGAATCCTCCTAGGCAAAGAGAGCCTTGACTGATGGGAGTATGGCCAGGAGCTGGGTGTAAGCAGTCGGTAAGTGTTAAAATAGGATTGGATGCAGTCATGGGGGATGGGTTGGGCCAGAGCCCAGTAAAAGGCTCTGCCCCAGGGAATTCTGGGCCTTTGGAAGACAGCGTGGCTGGAAGAGCTGACCACCCCCGCCCCGCCCCTATTTTTCTTTTGATGGTTTGTCTCAGCTTGCTGCGGTTTTCTTGACCTTGCCAGCATTAAAAAGTTGTGGTAGTGGGCTATACCCTTGATTGGAAACTGGAAGCAGGCTGTCTGTCCAGCACTTATGGTAAGGACAGGCCCCCTTTTGGCATTCAACTAGTTAAGGTTAAAGCATGCTCACAGTATATCTGTGACTGGCACTGGTTTAAAGTGTTCACATGTTCTGTGTTAGAATTTAAATAAAGCTGTGGCCTTGCCCATTCCAACCTAATGGTTGTAAGTGTGGTTTGTTATATGGGATGGGGGCAAGGAGGGTTTGTGCATTATGTCAACATGGTTTTATGCCTAGGCCCATTGCGCCTCAGCAGTCATGCGTGCAGACACACCAAGATGCTTCTGCTTTATATCTAAAGTTAAGCAACAGCTTTTAAAGTACATGTAAAGCCAAAGGTTTTTTACTTTTTTTATTCTGTTTTTGTATAGCGTAGACTAGAGTAGAGGCTGGGACCCCCACCTAGACTGAAATTAAGAGAAAATCCAACAGAACAGAAACAGAGGGAAATCTATCAATTGGAAAATG
This sequence comes from Glandirana rugosa, assembly GCA_018402905.1. NCBI lineage: Eukaryota > Metazoa > Chordata > Amphibia > Anura > Ranidae > Glandirana > Glandirana rugosa. The sequence continues at coordinate 502,493 of BLSH010033236.1, forward strand.
TATTTAGGCTGTAAGAGATGGGATATCTCCCTGACGAAATTCAGGCGGAAACAAAACTGATAAGAGTTTTAACCATTAATTACACCATCCAAAATTATAAAAAAAAGCTTTGGATTTAGATTTACTTTAATAACAGGTATATTTTGAAATGGATGTGAAATACATAGAAAAGTCACATGGTCTTCAGTTAAATAAATGCTTCTATCTGTTTTCTTTATGGAAATTTGTATTTTATGTCTCAAAAATAATACCACTGCCTTTATTCTTGTTAGCTGTCTATCACATAACTGTTAGGAGCTTTTTCTTGTGTGCAATAAAAAAAGTTGTCAAGAGTTGAATTGAACGTGGTTAAAAAGAAGTCAACTCGAAGCCTGACAAATGTATTACTTTATGCAGAGAGGCCCTTTAATCCAAAATTTTACTTTAAAGATCTGTCAAGTATTTTGAAACAAGTTATGCTCTTTTCTATTTCATTGTGTAACTCTACCTTCGTGTATGGTTTTACAGATACATCCAATCACTTAAGACTATTTCATAATAAGAAGGTGTTTTACAATTTTGAGGGACAGAAAAGATTAGAAAGATACTGGATAGTTTACTATAAAGCTGAGACAAAGGGAGTCATCCAGGATTTTTAACACTCATACCCTAACGCCAGGGGCCTAAATATTGATTTTGATCTAAATTGTTCTATTAGCACAGCTTAATACACTCAGGGTATAGTAGGTAGTCCATATATAGAATTATATTTTTTAATTTATAACAGGTTTGATTTTTCTATAAAGGTGTGGAGCACTATATGATATGATAAGTTATATGTTCCTTTTTAATATATATATCTGTAATATTTAACCACTTCAATACAGGGCGCTTTCCCCCCCTTCCTGCCCAGTCCAATTTTCAGCTTTAAGCGCTGTTGCATTTTGAATGACAATTGAGTGGTCATGCAACACTGTACCCAAACAAAATTTTTATCATTTTTT
>BLSH010033236.1:503485-523301 GCA_018402905.1 Glandirana rugosa
AATGGGAACACAAAGGATAAAGACACTAAATAAGATTTTGCTTAATTGGACACCATCGTCAAAGGATTCAACGGGGTATAAAAATCATTAGTCATACAGATCATTGCGAAACAAAGAACAACCACGTAAGTCGTAGACTGGGTACGTTAACAGGACGTTCTGTAAATCCTTTACCGCTCGAAATCTACTTACACGCCAAGGAAGGCAGGTCAGATATAGACCTATTAATTTTAAAGGGTGGTTTTTTTCGAGATAAACACCCTTTTTTTTACTATTTTTAAAACAAACCCATGTCACAACGTACTGGTGAGTTAACAGTAAGTTTTACGTTGTCGCCCCCCCCCCCCCCTTCCTGCCCAGTCCAATTTTCAGCTTTAAGCGCTGTTGCATTTTGAATGACAATTGAGTGGTCATGCAACACTGTACCCAAACAAAATTTTTATCATTTTTTTTCCCACAAATAGAGCTTTTTTTGGTGGGAAATTTTAATTATCCAGATATAGACTGGACGGAAGGAACCGCACATTCATCTAAAGCTCGCCATTTCCTAAATGTCTTGCAGGACAATTGCATGGGTCAGATGCTGAATGCACCAACAAGAAACAAAGCGTTACTAGACATACTGATTACTAAAAATATGGGGCAACTTAGGAAACTGCTACCACAGGTTAATTCGTTTTAGAATAAATCACAGAAATAGGAAACACAAGGGTAATACAAAAACACTGAATTTCAAAAGGGCCAACTTCCCTAAACTACGCTCTTTGCTAGAAGTTATTAAATGGGATAAAATCATAGGAACAAAGGACACAAGGGAAAAATGGGAGTGCTTTAAGAACATATTAAATAAAGTTATTGGTCAGTGCATTCCTAGGGATAATAAATTCAAAAGAGCCAACAGAAGTCCTGGGTGGCTTAATTCCAGTGCAAATTTGCATATAAAAGCAAAGGAAAAAGCCTATATACAAAGAATGCAATAGGAAATGTAAGGGTGCAATCAGGGTGGCAAAGATAGAACATAAAAGACACATATCGGAGGAGCGTTAAAAAAACCCCAAGAAATTATTTAAGTATATAAATAGTAAGAAAGGAAGATCGGAACATATTGGCCCAATAAAGGGTGAGGAAGGGGATCTGGTTATAAATGATGGAGAGATGGCGAAAGTTTTACATTTATTCTTCTCCTCAGTTTTCACAAGGGAAATGGGGGGTTCAGTAACCAAGACTGTAATATTAATCTTTATATCATGTCACAGGAAGCACCCTCATGACTGAGGACAAAATTAGAAATAGGCTTGATAAACTTAACTTTAATAAGTCAACAGGACTTTTTTGGCCCGAGGGTTCTTTAGGAACTCAGCCAGTGATCGCCAGACCATTGTTCCAAAGTTTTATGGACAGTCTACTGACTGGAATTGTACCAGCTGATTGGAGAAAAAACTATGTAGCACCATTTTTTAAGGCGAGGGACTATATACAAGATTTTAGTAATCAGAATTTTATCATTAGCAGTAATCAGCATGGATTCATGAAGAATCGTTCTTGCCAGACCAATCTATTAACCTTCTATGAGGAGGTGAGCTGCGTAGATGTGGTGTTCCTGGATTTTGCAAAGGCATTCGATACAGTTCCCCATAAACGTTTACCATACAACCTAAGGTCTGTCGGCATGGACTAAAGGGTGAGTACCTGAATTGAAAACTGGCTACAGGGGCAAGTCCAGAGGGTGGTGATAAATGGGGAGTACTCAGAATGGTCTGGTGTGGAAAATGGGGTTGCCCAGGGTTCTGTCCTGGGAACAATCCTATTTAATTTATTCATAAACGATCTGGAGGATGGGATAAACAGCTCAATTTCAGTTTTTGCGGATGATACAAAGCTAAGCAGGGCAATAACTTCCACGCAAGATGTGGAAACCTAGCAAGAAGATCTAAACAAATGAATGGAGTGGGCAACTACATGGCAAATGAGGTTTAATATTGGAAAATGTAAAATAATGCATTTGGGTGCCAAAAATATGAATGCTAGGAGGAGAGCCTCTGGGGGAATCTAGGATGGAAAATGACCTGGGGTCCTAGTAGATGACAGGCTCAGCAATGGCATGCAATGCCAGGCTGCTGTAAGCAAAGCCAACAGAATATTGGCATGCATTAAAAAGGGGATTAACTCTAAAGATAAAACAATAATTCTCCCACTCTACAAGACTCTGGTCCAGGCGCATCTTGAGTATGCCGTCCAATTCTGGGCACCAGTCCTCAGGAGGGATGTGCTGGAACTGGAAAGGGTACAGAGAAGGGCAACAACATTAATAAAGTGACTGGAGAATCTCAGCTATGGGGAAAGACTACAAGCATTGAACGTGTTCTCTCTGGAGAAAAGATGCTTCAGAGGGGATATGATTTCAATGTACAAATACTGTACTGGTGACCCCACTATAGGGAATAAAGCTTTTCCGTGAAAGGGAAACCTTAAACTACATAGAGAGTTCTTTACTGTAAGAATGGTAAAGATGTGGAATTCTCTTCCACAAGCAGTGGTTTCAGCGGAGAGCATCGATAATTTCAAAAAATGATTAGATGGGCACCTTAACGACCACAATATACAGTGGTATATAATGTACTATTAAGATATAAGCACACACACAGGTTGGACTGGATGGACTTGCGTCTTTTTCCAACCTTACCAACTATGTAACTATGTATTTGATCACCAATGGGGTTTTTATTTTTTGCACTACAAATAAAAAAAGAACAAACATTTTGAAAAAAAACACGTATTTCTAAGTTTCTGTTACAGAACTTTGTATATAAGTAAATTTTCTCCCTCACTGATGGGCACTGATGAGGCTGCACTGACGGGCACTGATGAAGCAGTACTGATTGGCACTGTGGCACTGATGAGGTGGCATGGGTGAGGTGGCACTGATGGGCACTGATGATGAGGCACTTATATGCAGCACTGATGGGCGCTGATAGGCGGCACTGATAAGCAGCACTGATGGGCACTGATAGGTGGCACTAATATGCAGCACTGATGGGCACTGATAGGTGCCACAGATGGGCACTCATAGGTGGCACTGATAGGCACACATAGGCGGCACTGATGGGCACTGATGGGCGGCACTGATAGGCAGCACTGATCAGTAGGGAACTGACAGGCATCACTGTTAGGCACATAGTACTATTCTAATGGGCACTGATTGACATCCCTGGTGGGCTCACCTGGTGGTCTCCAGTGGAAATCCTCCATAGGTCTGCACTGATAATCAATGCAATGATTATCAGCACAGACCCCCCTGTCAGAAGAGCAGCCAATTGGCTCTCCTCTACTCGCGCCTGCCAGTGCGAGTGGAGGAAAAGCCGATAAACCGCTCTTCCTGTTTACACTGTGACCTGCTGTGATTGGACACAGCTGCTCACATGGTAAAGAGCCTATGTCAGAGGCTCTTTACCAGGATCAATGATGCGGTGTGTTAGACTGACACACCACACCACTGATCGGCACTCAGCAAGTGCTAGCGGCTTATCCTGCTGGACGCCATATGATGCCCAGTCAGGATAATTTAACCACTTCCCATCCTTTATTCTTATATATGGCAGGCGGGAAGTGGTTAAATATATAAAATATTTATTGTTATTATTGAAAAGTGTTAAGAAAACATGCGTTTGTCCAGGGCATAGACCGGAGAGTATGCAGTATGTGCCATTCACATTGTTTTTTCTTTATTTTTCTGAGTTTTTGTTTGCGTTTAATGATAATTCACATAAATCACATAAGTCCGTTCTACAAAGTCCTGTGACCTGTGAGCCCCAGCTCTACCTCTGTTTCCTGAGATTACCTGTTTCCTGTTTGACCCGGCTAGCCCTGACTTGCTGAATGCTACCTGCACCGACCCCAGCTTCCAATGACCACCTGATTGCTTGATACTGCTGTACTTCTGCTGCCTGCCTGATAACGACCCTGCTTGGACTTTACGACCCTTCTGATTAATCCCTTGGTACCGTACAGTCAGCCTGTTGCCGACCTAGCCTGCACAACCATCCCTCTGATCTGCATGACCCTTTGGATCTTCACACCACCATCAATGACCTTCTAGCCCTCGTGCCATCCCACACTCTTGGACTTCCTGTCTGCTCTATCAGGGGTCCCAGAATCGGGTGCGCAAGAGTGGTTGCTCCCTGCACAAGACAGACTCCACCACCAGGACTGTGACAGTAATGGACAGCCATGACTGAGTCTGAGCAGGGAGGCCGCTCCGCCATGGACGATTTATGTGAGCACTTGGCAGGCCTTACACAAGCAGTTAAGAACCTGCAGGAGGGGTGTATCCACTTGGATGAGCGCGTGCAGGAGCTCTCCACTGCCCCATCCATGGCAGCTGCTGCATCTGCGGGTCGCACTATTGTAGCCCTGCCCTCTGAGCCCAAGGTCCCGCTGCTGGATAAGTTCATCGGGCCTTTCGGACTGCATGCGAGCTATACTTTGGACTGCAACCTCGCACCTTCTCCCTAGAAGCTACCAAGGTGGGTTTCATTATTTCTTTGCTCCAGAATCAGCCCCAGGCCTGGGCCCATAGACTATGGGAATAAAACGGTCCGGAGGTCGCCTCAGCGGCCTTGCTGCTCCAGGCCATGGCAAAACTATATGAGGACCCTCATCAGGCCACGTCGGCCGAGGCCACCCTGTATGCACTGATACGGCCTGGAACAACGTGGCCCTATGCTTCCAGTTTCGTATGGGACTCTCTGAATCCTTGAAGGACGTGTTGGCACGTGTGGGGGTGCCACAGACCCTGGAGGCCCTGATCAACTTGCCCATTGCCATAGATCGGTGTCTCAGAGCGCCGTACTGAAAGGTCGTCAGGGCAGTCATGCCCCACCTGGATACTCCTGTGGGTCCCTATTTACCCGAACCCAACGATGTTCGCCCCAGTGACCTCCTCCTCCTCTCCTCCGGACTCCTCTGAACCCATGCAGATCGGGCTGCTGTGCCCGTCCCTCTCCACAGAAGAAAGGCAGCGATGCTTCACCTTGAGCCTATGCCTGTACTGTGGCGAGCCAGGCCATGTGGTCAGAATGTGCCCCGCCAAGCGCGGTAAGTGCCCTCCAATTATTCAGAATGGTTCACCCAGTTCTGCCAGTCCTTCTGCTCATCTCACTCTTCTCCTCCCTCTACAGCTTCCCGGAGGGAGTACCATGGTCCCAGCCATCCTTGACTCTGGAGCATGCGGCTGCTTCATTGACCAGGACTTTGCAGCACTGCACCGCATTCCCTTACAACCTAAGTCCCACATGACGCTTATCCGACTGGCGGATGGATCTCACATCAAGTCTGGGATTGTTACACATGAGACTGTCCCTCTTCCTTCCTCCACAGGGGAGGGTCACCAAGAACTCTTAGGGCTAGACGCCATTACAACCCCTCTCTGCCCAATCATCCTGGGGCTACCGTTGTTCAGGGCACACAACCCCTGCATCGACTGTGTCACAGGGACCACCCAATTCCGGTCCACATACTGCCAACAACACTGTCTAGCCCCCGGAAGAGAGGCAGTTCCCCCACTGCTCTGTCTGGACTCTAACGCTGAGCCTGATATCCGGTCCCTCCTCCCACCGGCCTACCATTCATTCATGGATGTGTCCAGCAAGAAAGGGGCCGACAAGTTACCTCCACATAGACCTTATAACTGCCCCATAGAACTTTTACCTGGGGCAGAAGTGCCTTTCGGGAGGATCTACCCCCTCTCAGAACCCGAACTAGCGGCCCTCAAGGCCTATTTGGAAAACCTTGAAAAAGGGTTCATCCAACCCTCTACGTCTCCTGCTGGGGCTGGCATCTTCTTCGTGGAGAAGAAGGATCACTCGCTCAGGCCATGCATCGACTACCGGGAACTCAACCGGGTGACCATTAAAAACTGCTATCCTCTACCTTTGCTCCCGGAGTTGTTTCAGAGACTGGGGGCAGCTACCATCTTCACCAAACTTGACCTGCGGGGTGCATACAACCTTATTCGCATCAGGCAAGGTGACAAATGGAAGACAGCCTTACGCACCCGCTTCGGTCATTATGAATACCTGGTGATGCCGTTTGGTCTGTGCAATGCCCCGGCAACCTTTCAGCATTTTGTAAACAATGTTTTCCGGGACTTTCTTGACCACTTTGTAATCATCTACCTGGATGACATTTTCATTTTCTCTTCCTCCCTCAAGGAGCACCGTGTACATGTTGCCAAAGTTCTGAGTCAACACGGATTGCATCCAAAGGTGGAAAAGTGTTCCTTCGAACAATCTAACATCCAGTTCCTGGGATTAGTTATCTCTGTCATGGGCATTCATATGGATCCGCAGAACGTTTCCACGATACTGGAATGGCCTGCACCGACGGACAGGAAGGGAGTTCAAAGGTTCGTGGGCTTCGCAAACTTCTATCGGAAGTTCATCACACGGCTGACCAAGCAAAATACCCGATTCCAGTGGTCCCCTGAAGCCCAAACAGCCTTCCAGAAACTCAAAAGCTTATTTACCTCTGCACCCATCTTAAGGCACTCCGATTCAACCCTTCCATACGTTCTCGAAGTGGAAGCTTCTGAAACCGTGGTCGGGGCCATCCCCTCCCAGCGTCAAGGCACCAAGGCCTTGTTGCATCCTGTAGCCTTCTTCTCCCGCAAGTTATCGGCATCAGAGAGGAACAAGGATGTGGGGGACAGGGAGCTGCTAGCCATTAAATCGACTCTAGAAGAATGGCGGTACCTGCTGGAGGGAGCGGCACATCCTATCCTTGTTTACACTGACCACAAGAACTTGGAGTACCTCAGAACGGCCAAAAGACTGATGCCCCGGCAGGCCCGCTGGGCCCTCTTTTTCTCCAGGTTCCATTTCCACCTGACTTATGGGCCATGATCAAAAAACAGCAAGCCAGACGCCCTCTCTAGGATGTATTCTGAACCAGGAAATGCCACTCCACATGACACCATACTACCAGCAAATAACTTCCTGTTGACCAGCGAGGATGTGTTGTTCCAGAACCGGCGAGACCTGGCGGGCGCCACTAGACCCAACGATGCCAGACTGACCGTCAAGGATGGCCTGTGGTGGTTTGGCAACAAAGTCTTTGTTCTGGAAGGCCTGCACCTCAGAATTTTAAGCCTCTGCCACGACCACAAGCTGGCCAGACATTTTGGTTCCCGGAAAACGGCCGAATTACTTGCCCGATCTTTCTGGTGGCCGAACGCCACGGATGACTGTAAGAAATATGTCAGTGCCTGTCCCATCTGTGCCCAGAATAAAACTGACAAGGTCAAAGCCTGGGGCCTCCTAAACCCGCTTCCTGTACCTGAATGCCCATGGTCACAGTTGGCCATGGACTTTATTGTGAAACTGCTCCCGTCAGAAGGATATTCCACCATCTTTGTGATTATGGACCGCTTGACAAAGATGGCACACTTCCTGCCTATGAAGGGGACCCCTACAGCGACCGAGACTGCCAACACCTTTGTTAAGGAAATAGTCCGGCTCCACGGAGTACCCAGCAATGTGGTGTCTGACCGCGGGGTCCAATTCACCTCCAAGTTCTGGAAGGCCCTGTGTACAGCTCTGGAGATCGAGCTTGCGTTTTCTTCAGCATACCACCCGCAGACCAACAGCCAGACCGAGAGAATGAACCAGACGCTAGAACAGTACCTACGCTGCTTCTCGTCGTTCTCTCAGGATGATTGGGTTGCACTGCTGCCTCTGGCCGAGTTTGCGTATAACAACACCATCCACTCAGCCACCAAGCAGTCCTTATTCTGGGCTAATGATGGGTTTCACCCCACATTCCTACCGGAACTGGCCATTGAAAGCTCCATTCCGGCTGTACAGGACACCGCAAGCTTCCTCTGGATGAACAAAACTAAAAAAAAATAAACTCCTGCAGGAGACCCTGTTAAGAACACAGGAACTAAACAAGGAAGCATTTGACAAGAGAAGGCGGGGGGAACTGGAGCTCCAGCCAGGCAATCGCGTCTGGCTGGCCACCAAAAATCTTAAACTGGCCTGCTCTTCAAAGAAATTAGGCCCAAGATTTATGGGGCCATTTGCAATCAGAAGAAAAATTAGGGTGGTATTTGAACTGGACCTTCCTCCTTCTCTACGGGTCCACCCGGTCTTTCATGTTTCTCTACTAAAACCTATTGTCCCTGACTTGTTCCTAGGATGGAAAACAGGTCCGCCAGACCCAATTCTGGTAAACTGAGAGGAGGAGTTTGAGGTTGAAGCATTCCTGGACTGTCGGAGGAGGTCACAGGTAAAGTGAAAAGGGTTTGGCCCTGAAGAAAATTCCTGGGAGCCAGAAGAGAACATCCATGCACCTGAATTAATTCAGGCCTTCAGAAGAAACCGCTAAGACGGCGACACCCGGCAAGGCATCCGGAGGCTACCCTTGGGGGGGCAATGTTAGGAATAGCCAGTTGTCCTGGTGTTTTGGCACTTTTGCCCCCTTTCTGCTGTGGTGCGTGCGGTGGTGTGCATGCCTGTGCGCGTTTGCGCGCGTCCGTGCGCGCGCACGCTCCGGAAACAACGCCAAACAGCTCTAGTTAGACCTGTGGAGCCCATCAGCTGTCCATTCTACAGTGTCCTGTGACCTGTGAGCCCCAGCTCTATCTCTGTTTCCTGAGATTGCCTGTTTCCTGTTTGACCCGGCTAGCCCTGACCTGCTGATTGCTACCTGCACCGTCCCCGGCTTCCAACGACCACCCGATTGCCTGATCCTTCTGTACTTCTGCTGCCTGCCTGATAATGACCCTGCCTGGACTTTACGACCCTTCTGCTTAATCCCTTGGTACCGCATAGTCAGCCCGTTGCCGACTTAGCTTGCACGACCATCCCTCTGATCTGCACGACCCTTTGGATCTTCACACCACCATCAGGGACTCAGTGACCTTCCAGCCCTCGTGCCATCCCACACTCTTGGACTTCCTATCTGCTCTATCAGGGGTCCCAGAATCGGGTGTGCAAGAGCGGTTGCTCCCTGCACAAGACAGACTTCACCACCAGGACCATGACAGGCAGGTATGAATCTGGTGGATATGACAAACAGCTTGGTAATGGAATTGTTTATAACAGAGTTTCTTGTGCAAGAGATAAAGTTGGATAAGCGGACTTTATAATCAGCATTTTAATTCACTCTTAAGGCTGTTCAGTACTGTTGAGGCCAGGGCTCTATGAAGCCCAGTTCATTTCTTCTTCACCAGGCTCATCAAACCATGCCTTTAGGGTGCTAACTTTGTGCCCAGGGGCACATTTATGCTGGACCCAAAAAATATTTTTCTAAACCATTGCCAAAGGTTGGATGAGTACAATTGCCTAAAATGTCTTTTATATTGCAGTAGTAACAGTAACCTTTACTGGAAACACCGGAACTCAGTCATTTGGAGGGGTGTCCCCATACTTTTGGCCATATAGTTTAAATGCAATCGTCACACCATACGGATCATTGATACAGCAACCATCAAAATCCCTGTCCTTAAAATGTAGAATATACTGGCAATCAGATATAGGTCATATTAACGATGAAGACTGGGTGGATATGCATAATAATTTGTTACAGGTGTCTCTCTCTGCCATACAGAAACTCACTCAGCTTTTTCTTTTACACCAAACATATCATAATCCTCAGAAACCTTTTTATTGGCACTGAAGAGTTATTCTCATGCTGTGAAGTTGATAATAGTACGCTGAAACATATAGTTTGGAGATGCCAATACTAACCAGGTATTGGATCCTTGTCTTTGACACCATAAATGAGGTATGTACGGCTTCATTGCCACTGGACCCTAAGATCTGCAAATTGGCTTGGCTGAATGAGGAAATCTTTACTTCTCCCATATATATATATAGTGATCCTTTATTTGCTATTTTTAGCAGGAAAGCTTATAAACCCCCCAACTCATGCTTTATGGATAAAAACAGTCAATGGTGTCCTGATTCTGCAACAATTAATGTACCAGCATAGAGGATGCCCGGCAAAGTTACAAATTATGGAATAATTGGTTAGACTTACCGGAACTGGCTTCCCAACAATGAATTATAGACAGGATATTAGACTGACTTATATAAACCCATGCATTAAGACCTTGACTCCCCTCCATCTCTGCATACTATAACACCAATGACAGCATGGTTTCAGGGTTTCAAATCTTGAACTTTATTGTATAGTTAGGTCAACACCGCCATTTTTAGAAGGAGATCAGCATTGATAACCTTATATCTCTTTTCGGAAAAGTTGACATTAAAGAAAAAAATAACACACACATACACCCCCCCATCTTCCTTATCTTTTATGATGGGAAAAATGATGTTGTCCTGCAGTGATCCACTGTTCAGGTGTCTGTGCCTGCATCCAGCCCTGTTATCTTGGTCCTCTTGAGCGAGCTGCTTTATCCAGGTTCAGACAGCCAAGCTCCCTAAAGATTCAGCACCTCACACACACTGATCTGTTAATGGGGTTTCCCATGGGGCTGAAAGAGCGGGATATGCCATTGTGGCCTAGGTCGGAACGGTGGCAGGGGGAAGGGCCACCTGGAAAAAAAACAGCAAATCCAACTGAAAGGAAAGCTACTATTTTGAATGCAAGGTTTTGGAGGTGATGCATAGAATAAAAGTTTGTTTGTAGAGTTAAGATGTGTTTTAATTAAAGTTGAGCAAACCCGGACTGTAAAGTTTGGATCCATACCGGACTTTGGGGTGTCCGTGCCCCGAACCCGATCCCGGACATTAAAAAAAAGTCCGGGATCCGGTTCGGTATTCTGGTATTTTTGGCGCCTTTTCTATAGCTGCTGGGCAGTCAATCAACAAGCTTTTCACTAGTTTGCCCTTAGAAGCCATCACAGCCATGCCTACTAAAGGCATGGCTGGGAATGGCCAGTGCATCATGTGACCCAACCTCTATATGGGGCTGGAGTCTCATAGCACCGCGTGTCAGATCGTCTCAGATTAAAGTAGGGAGAGCTTCATGCCGGTGCTGTGAGGGAAAGATTAGCGTTCACAACCATCTCAGACTGCATTAGGGAGACCTTCATTGCGGTCCTGGGAGGGAGACATTAGCGTTCAGAACCATCTTATAGTGCATTAGGGAGATGTTCCTGTCTGTGCTTTGAGGGAGACATTAGCTTTCATAACCATCTTATAGTGCATTAGGGAGACGTAACTGTTGGTGCTCTGAGGGAGAGATTATCATTCTAAAACCATCTACTACTGCATTAGGGAAATGTTCCTGTTGGTGCTCTGAGGGAGAGATTATCATTCTAAAACCATCTACTAATGCATTAGGGAAACGTTCCTGTTGGTGCTCTGAGGGAGAGATTCTCATTCTAAAACCATCTACTACTCCATTAGGGAAACATTCCTGTTGGTGCTCTGAGGGAGAGATTCTCATTCTAAAACCATCTACTACTGCATTAGGGAAATGTTCCTGTTGGTGCTCTGAGGGAGAGTTTATCGTTCTAAAACCATCTACTATTGCATTAGGGAAACATTCCTGTTGGTGCTCTGAGGGAGATATTCTCATTCTAAAACCATCTACTACTGCATTAGGGACAGGTTCCTGTTGGTGCTCTGAGGGAGAGATTATCATTCTAAAACCATCTACTACTGCATTAGGGAGAGGTTCCTGTTGGTGCTCTGAGGGAGAGATTATTGTTCTAAAACCATCTACTACTGCATTAGGGACAGGTTCCTGTTGGTGCTCTGAGGGAGAGTTTATCATTCTAAAACCATCTACTACTGCATTAGGGAGAGGTTCCTGTTGGTGCTCTGAGGGAGAGTTTATCATTCTAAAATCATCTACTACTGCATTAGGGGGAGGTTCCTGTTGGTGCTCTGAGGGAGAGTTTATCGTTCTAAAACCATCTACTACTGCATTAGGGAGAGGTTCATGTTGGTGCTCTGATGGAGAGTTTATCATTCTAAAACCATCTACTACTGCATTAGGGACAGGTTCCTGTTGGTGCTCTGAGGGAGAGATTATCATTCTAAAACCATCTACTACTGCATTAGGGAGAGGTTCCTGTTGGTGCTCTGAGGGAGAGATTATCATTCTAAAACCATCTACTACTGCATTAGGGAGAGGTTCCTGTTGGTGCTCTGAGGGAGAATTTATCTTTCTAAAACCAACTACTACTACATTAGGGAGAGGTTCCTGTTGGTGCTCTGAGGGAGAGTTTATCGTTCTAAAGCCATTTACTACTGCATTAGGGAGAGGTTCCTGTTGGTGCTCTGAGGGAGAGTTTATCGTTCTAAAACCATCTACTACTGCATTAGGGAGAGGTTCCTGTTGGTGCTCTTAGGGAGAGTTTATCGTTCTAAAACCATCTACTACTGCATTAGGGAGAGGTTCCTGTTGGTGCTCTGAGGGAGAGTTTATGGTTCTAAAACCAACTCATACTGCAGTAGGGACAGGTTCCTATCGGGGCTGTGAAAGACAGATTATTGATCGTTCTCATACTGGTGTAGGGAGAGGTTCCTGCTGCTGGTGTGAGCGGTGCATTTCTTGCACAAAAATAAAAAGTGCATCTACAATCTTCTTTTTTTTAAAAAAAACAGAATAATAATTTATTCTTCTTTTTTTTTTAGTATTAATAAATAGTGCTACATAGTACATTTGTGTCCAGAATGAGGAGAGCGTCAAATAAGGGATGTGGTCGTGGTCCTGCTGGTGTTACTGGTGTTGGTGGTGTTGCTGAAGGTCCTGTTGCAAGTATAGGACGTGGTCAATCTGTGCCAGCTAAATGCACAAGTGAAACACCTTCCTCAGGTAGCCGACAGAACCTTCAATGTTATATGGTATTCCTGAATGGCGCTCAATGAATGGTGAGGCCAGAACAAGTACAGGTTATAGTAGATTGTGTGGCTGACAATGCCTCCAGTTCCTTCACATTGTCTCCCACCCGGTCCCTTGATGAAAGCTCAGAGTTGGTACCTGAACCCCATGGCCATCTGTTTTTCACCTCAGCCCCTTGTAAATCAGCCAAGCAGTCTGAGCCCCAAGTCATGCAGCAGTCGATTATGCTTTTTGATGACTCTGCTGGTGTGCTTTCCGTGGACCATCCACATAGCCCTGCTCCAGAAGTGGAAAACATTGAGTACAGTGATGCCCAACCACTTCTGTTGTAGGATGAGGACATGGAATCACCACCGCAACACGTCTCTGATGATGACGAAACACAGGTGCCAACTGCTGCGGCTTTCCTCAGTGTGCAGACTGACAAGGAAGGCAGTGGTGAAGGGTGGGTGGAAGATGATGTGAAGGATGATGAGGTCCTAGACCCCACATGGAATGAAGGTCATGCGAGTGACGTGTGCAGTTTGGAGGAAGAGGTGGTGGTCGCACAGAGGCACCAGCACAGCAAAATAGGAAGCAGGTTGCAAAAGCGGAGCGACTGTCCCCTAGACAGTATGCCTGCTACTACCCACCGCACCCAGGGACCTAGCACACCAAAGGAAGCTCAAAGGCGTTCCCCGGCGTGGCAGTTCTTCAGACAATGTGCTGACTACAAGACACAAGTGGTTTGCACACTGTGCAATGAGAGGCTGAAGCAAGGCACAAATGTTCTAAACCTGAGCACAACCTCCATGACCACGCATCTAAATGCAAAGCTCTTGCTGCGGTGGAATAAGTACCTCAAAATCCAAGAAAGGTCTCGGCCTCCTCCTGCTTCCTCTTCTGCTGCTGCCTCGGCCTCTTACTCCACCTCTACAGTGCCAGTGTCACCTGCCACCCAGCAAACAGACGATGTGACAGCAACGCCACCATGTCCACCACTGTCCCCAAACATTTCCACATGGTCCCGTGGAAGCTTACAGCTCTCCATCTCCCAAACACTGGAGAGAAAGAGTAAGTACCCCCCTACCTACCCACCCACGAACACAAGTGGCTCGGAGGGTGGGTTACTGCACCAGCATAGGCCAGGTCAAAAATTTTCAAGCCAGGGGACAGTTCTGGAGGATGAGGAGGACGAGGATGATGAGGAGGAGGAGGAGGAGAAGGAACCGTGTTCACAGCAGGGTGGCACCCAGTGCAGCTCGTGGGCATCACTGGAGCGTGGCTGGGGGGATACAGAGGACACAGATGATACACCTCCCACAGAGGACAGCTTGTCTTTACCTCTGGGCAGCCTGGCACACATGAGCGACTACATGCTGCAGTGCCTGCTCAACGACAGCCGAGTTGATCACACATTAACTTGTGCTGATTACTGGGCGGTCACCCTCGTGGATCCCCATTACAAGGACAACGTGCCGTCCTTAATTCCCTCACTGGAGCGTGATCGGAAGATGCGCGACTACAAGCGCACGCTGGTAGATGCGCTACTGAGTGCATTCCCAAATGACACCGGGGGCTCAGTGGAAGCACAAGGCGAAGGCAGAGGAGGAGGAAGAGGTCGCCAACACAGCTGTGGCACCGCCAGCACCTCAGAAGGCAGGGTTAGCGTGGCCGAAATGTGGAAAAGCTTTGTCAGCGGCACGCCACCACAAACAGCACCACCAGCTGATAGGCAACGTCTTAGCAGGAGGCAGCATCCATGCGAGACCTGTGTACCATACTGCGGTGTTTCGAGTACTCCACAAAACATGGCCAGTGCCGATGACGCTGTTCTCAGCTTTACCATCCTACTTCTATGTCTCCTTGAAAAAACACTTTGGGCGATGATGGAAGAGGATGTGGCACAGGAGGAGGAGGAAGAGGGGTCATTTGCACTGTTATTAGGCCAGTCATTCACAAGTGGCTCGGAGGGTGGGTTACTGCACCAGCATAGGCCAGGTCAAAAATTTTCAAGCCAGGGGACAGTTCTGGAGGATGAGGAGGACGAGGATGATGAGGAGGAGGAGGAAGAGAAGGAACCGTGTTCACAGCAGGGTGGCACCCAGTGCAGCTAGTGGGCATCACTGGAGCATGGCTGGGGGGATACAGAGGACACAGATGATACACCTCCCACAGAGGACAGCTTGTCTTTACCTCTGGGCAGCCTGGCACACATGAGCGACTACATGCTGCAGTGCCTGCTCAACGACAGCCGAGTTGCCCACACATTAACTTGTGCTGATTACTGGGTGGCCACCCTCGTGGATCCCCATTACAAGGACAACGTGCCATCCTTAATTCCCTCACTGGAGCGTGATCGGAAGATGCGCGACTACAAGCGCACGCTGGTAGATGCGCTGCTGAGTGCATTCCCAAATGACACAGGGGGCTCAGTGTAAGCACAAGGCGAAGGCAGAGGAGAAGGAAGAGGTCGCCAACACAGCTGTGGCACCGCCAGCACCTCAGAAGGCAGGGTTAGCTTGGCCGAAATGTGGAAAAGCTTTGTCAGCGGCACGCCACCACAAACAGCACCACCAGCTGATAGGCAACGTCTTAGCAGGAGGCAGCATTTCAGCAACATGGTGGAACAGTATGTGTGCACACGCCTACACGTACTGACTGATGGGTCTGCCCCATTCAACATCTGGGTCTCCAAATTGGCCACATGGCCTGAGCTTGCCCTTTATGCCTTGGAGGTGCTGGCCTGCCCTGCAGCCAGTGCATTGTCTGAATGTGTGTTTAGTATGGCAGGGGGCGTTGTCACAGACAAGCGCAGCCGCCTGTCCACAGCCAACGTGGACAAGCTAACCTTTATTAAAATGAACCAGGCATGGATCCCACAAGACTTGTCTGTACCTTGCGCAGAATAGACATTTAGACCGGCCCCACACAGCCATTGGTATCCTTTTTTTTTTTTTGAATATGTCTCAATATTTCGGGGGCTACCCCAATTCTAAAAAAACAAAAACAAACAAATAACAGTGTTGGCTACCTCCTCCTCCTCTTCCACCACCACCACTTCCACCTACACTGCCACGGTCACGGCCTAGTCAACCTCTAGGCTCCTACTCCACATCCACCTCCTCCTCCCATTTTTATTTTTTTATGTGATTTTAAGTTATTTCCCTATCCACATTTGTTTGCAGGGCACTTGCTCTACACTTACCCCCATTTTGCTTCCTTTTGCAGCCTTCTAGCCCTTTCCATTACTTTTTTACAGCCATTTTTGTGCCCAAAAGTTCGGGTCACCATTGACTTCAATGGGGTTCGGTGTCCGGGGTCAATTTCGGATCGAGTTCGGTGGGGAAACTGAACGGTTTCACGAGCTTCAGCCGAACCTGACGACCTCAAACATCCAGGTGCCCGCTCAACTCCAGTTTTAATGTCCCCATGGTGGTGTGGAGCAACAGATGTCTTTTTATGCTTTATGCCTTCAAAGACCTTATCCCTAGTTAAAGCTGTTGCCACTGTCATAGTTATATGTTAATAATTGACATATAACATCCTGTTTCTGTTTTTCATCAAAGTCTGCTGTGCCTATTAGGCGCAGTCCCATGGGTCAGTTTCCTCTGTAAGGTAGCTTTAGAAGGTAAGGATAATTTGCATTGTTATTAAAATCTTCTGACATCTACAGTTCTCTACATGTTATAATCTTTTTGATAACATAACATTTCATTTCTAGCAACCATATATTGGCTTGCTTATATTTTTCATCGCATAAGCCAAACAAGACCAGATAACAGCCAAAATAACATTTAGGCCAATTAAATACATTTTTGATTACCTTCCTCTTATTTTTTTCCTAAATCATAGGTGAAGAAAGAAAAAAGTCCCTTCTTGTGCCAAATCTAGGACTCATTAAAACCTCTATAAAAGGAAGCAGTGTTTGTGATAATGACAAATGTTTCCTATAATCATAATCAACATTAGAAAGCAAAATAACAGCGTAACGACCAAATATGCAACCTAGCAACAACACCGAGTATCTTGAGCTGTAATTGCTTGCAGCAAGCAACACCGGATTGTCTTCGCTGTGCCAAGTTACAGTCAAGTGGTATGCAAGCCGCTGAGTGTATTTCATAATCAATTAACATCTGGTCTTCTAAATATCAAAGGTTATATCTTTCATTAACAGGAAAGTGCTGAAGTAATGATTCCAAAATAGAAGAGTGCCCATTGATGTGTTTCACTAATTTGGCTGTTACTCTGCACGTTACATAAACATATCATAAATTGTGTCTAAATACATCATAATTATTTTTTAAAATATCCTTATTCGCTTGACAGATGCTAGTTAGTGTCAAGAGCCTCCAACCGGCTTTTAAAATGAACCATTGTCTGTTAAACATCAATTTCTGGAACAGTCTCTAAAAATGTTAGTTCTCATCCCCATTGTTTTTTTTTTGTATTTTGGCTATATTTTAAAAGATTACCTTTTAATGGCCTCTTTTTGAAAATGTTTATCCACTTAATACTTCACTGACTAAACATTGCCAACCTGACTTCAATTCTGCCTATAATTTGCTGCTTCGCTGTTTACCTGCTACCTACCCTGGTTTGTGACCTGACTCCGCTCATATCTGAACTTGGTGTACCTTGGTGCATTATCAACTGCCCAACTCATACCAGCTCTCTGGCGCTCCAGACACCAGTTTCAGCACTCAGACACTTGTGCCCTTCCATTGCCTATGTAGGCCTTGTCTTAATCACTTCAATACTATGCCATAGCCAAAAGACGGGTACAGCATGGCTCTGTTGTTCTGGGAGGGCGTCCATGGATGTCCTTCCAGAACACGCCTCCCATGTGCCCACTGGGGAGCGCATCAAGCATGCTCTGTGATCTCTGTATCCTTCCGACACAGCTGATCACAGATCGATGTAAAGGGCCAATCACAGTGGCCTTTTACAGTGTGATCTGCTGTGTCCAATTACAGCTGATCACATTTAAACAAACTTGTCAGTTATCAGCATTCCTTTCCTCATGTGCTGACACAGCATGAGGAAAGGAGAGCCGGTATCCGGCAAGTGTGACAGGGGACATTTACACAGTGCCCTGATTATCAGTGCAACCCCAAAAGTGCAAATCAGTGGCCATCAGTGCAGCCTATCATTGGCCATCAGTGCAGTTTATCAGTGGCCATCAGTGCCTCCTATCAGTGGCCATCAGTGCTGCCTATCAGTGGCCATTATTACCACCTATCAGTGCTCAACAATGCAGCTTATCAGGGGTCATCAATGCTGCCAATCAGTACCTATTAGTGCTGACTATTAGTGCCCATCTGTGCCAGCTATCATTGCCCATCAGTGCCGCCTCATCAGTGCAACCTCCCCAGTGCTCACCAGTGCAGCCTCATCAGTGCACATCAGTGTAACCTCACCAGTGCATGTCAGTACAGCCTCATCAGTACCCACCAGTGCAGTCTCAGTGAAGAAGAAAAATTACTTATTTGCAAAATTTTAGAACAGAAACTAAAAAAAATATTTTTTTTTCAAAATCTTTTTTTGTTTGTTTAGCTAAAAATGAAAACCTAGTGGTTATTAAATACCACCAAAAGAAATCTCTATTTGTGTGAAAAAAAAGACTAAAATGTCATATGGGTAAAGTATTGCATGACCACGCAATTGTCATTCAAAGTGCAACAGCACTGAAAGCTGAAAATTGGTGGGCAGGAATGGGGTGAAAGGGCTCTGTATCGAAGTGCTTAAAGTAGTTGTAAAGGATTTTTTTTTTTTTTAACAAGATTTTATTGAAGAAGTATACAGGAGCTGGTTACAGGATATCAACATTGCAAGTCAGTAGGAGTACAACTCCTGATATCTTGAAAATCTTAGTGTGTATAAGTAAGGTAAACTTTATCAACATGCAACAGTAATTATCTCAAGAACTGGATAGAACTCCTGCTGGGGGGGGGGAGGGGGGGGGGGTGAAGGTAGGGTGGGGGGGGTCTGCACATCTCTAGATATGATTACAGCAGGTAAGTCCTTAGTCTTATCCGGGGACATCTCTGTAATAAGTAAACCGGCAGTGGGAAGAGTTTGATGTTTCTCGGGGATGGATGAAGTTCGAAAAGATTTCCGTTAGAATTTTCTCTTTTTGGAGCTGTAATGTGAGCTCTTGTTTCACTTGGGATACAGACGGCGAGATCAAAAGGAGGGGATCTCTAGGTATTTGGAGCCGGGTGATGTTATGGATAAATGAGATAACCCTGTCCCAAAAAGTGGAGATAGATGGACAAGTCGATGCGTGAGAGATGGTCTTGATAGGCTGCACAGCGGACAGGTCATGGATGAAGAATTTTGTTTATCTATAAGAAATGGTTTGTATGCCCGATGCAGTATCTTTAGTTGTGTCTCCCTCCATTGTTCACTAGGGGACAATCGTAGAGTTTTGTTGTAGCCCTGGAAAAGTTTTTCCAAAAGGTCAGGGTCAGCAAAGTCTTTTTCTCAGTTTTTGGCGGATGTGGCGGTTAGAGGGGTAGCCGTTTTGGCAAGTAGGGGTTTGTATATCTCTGAGATTGTATACATCCCAGAATCTAGAAGAGTATCTTTGACAGAGGTTTGGAACCTCTTCAATTTATCCTTATAGGAGGTGCGGATGAAATGGGCACATTGCCAGTAGTTAAAGAGATGAGACTTGGGGAGGGAGTATTCCTGGGCTATTTCTGCAAAAGAGAGGAGATCGCCAGTGGCTGGGTTACAAAGCGACGAAAAGTTTGTCAGTCCATGGCAGGGCTGGACTGGGACAAAAATTTGGCCCTGGACTTCATCCAGACCGACATCACATCAGGGTATAGCACATCAGATTACAGGGCACAGCACATCAGGGCACAGTACATCAGGGTACAGTACATCAGGGCACATGGAACACATTAGGGCCCATGAGGGCACATGGAGCACATCAGGCACATTAGGGCACATCAGGCCACATCAGGGCACATCAGGCACATTAGGGCACATCATGGCACATCGGGCACATTAG
>BLSH010033236.1:523311-544524 GCA_018402905.1 Glandirana rugosa
TTCTACGTGGTCCTTTCCTTTTAATGCCTTTCCACTCATATGTTAAAAGGTAAAAGTGCGAAGGTATACTCTCTTCCAATTCCACATCTTCTTCATTTTTTAACCCCCACCACCCCAAACAAAAAAACAAACAAACTACCCTAAAAAAAAGAGAAGGGGAGATCACAACGGTATAATTTACGAACCGAACCATATGAATGACATTAACAACAGCTAAAATACATTCCCCTATTACAGTCTTGAAAGGGTAAATCATCATATTGTAAGCAAACGTCTATATTTCCTATTCCCTCGCCCTCTCCTCCTCCCCCCCATCCCCAGCACACCTCACATCTTTTCTTTTTTTTTTACTTCCAATGGGCATATGTCATTATTCCAGCGAGGTTGCCAAGCATTTAATATGGCAACACTAGAGGGGAAGAGAAAAAAAATCCCATCAAACAAACAAAAAAACAAACCCCACCACCCCCAATTTTTTACTTCTTCTACACCTTAACCTTCTCTCATATGGAAGCGTGAAAATGGAAAATTGTATACTCACCTTTCCGTAATTTTCCTTTCCTGGTGCATCTTTTTTTTTTTAAACAAGATTTTATTGAAGAAGTATACAGGAGCTGGTTACAGGATATCAACATTGCAAGTCAGTAGGAATGCAACTCCTGATATCTTGAAAATCTTAGTGTGAATAATAAGGTATACTTTATCAACATGTAACAGTAATTATCTCAAGAACTGGATGGAACTCCTGCTGGGGGGGAGGGGGGAGATAAAGGTAGGGTGGGGGAGGTTTGCACATCTCTAGATATGATTACGGCAGGTAAGTCCTTAGTCTTATCCGGGGACATCTCTGTAATAAGTAAACCGGTAGTGGGAAGAGTTTGATGTTTCTCGGGGATGGATGAAATTCGAAAAGATTTCCCAGCGTTTATAGAGACTGTTTGTTGCGGGTGGGTGGTTAAAATCTGTTACAATTTTCTCTTTTTGGAGCTGTAACATGAGCTCTTGTTTCACTTGGGATACAGACGGCGTGGATGATGAGGTCCAATTTTTCAGAATTACCTTCCTGGCTATGAAAAGGCACATTAGAATCCAATCCGTATGGCGGAGGTTCTGATCGGGTGTTTTCGGCTGTAACTGTTTGTCCCAATACCCAAAGATCAAAAGGAGGGGATCTCTAGGTATTTGGAGCCGGGTGATGTTATGGATAAATGAGATAACTCTGTCCCAAAAAGCGGAGATAGATGGACAAGTCCAAAATCGATGCGTGAGAGATGGTCTTGATAGGCTGCACAGCGGACAAGTCATGGATGAAGAATTTTGTTTATCTATAAGAAATGGTTTGTATGCCCGATGCAGTATCAGTTGTGTCTCCCTCCATTGTTCCCTAGGGGACAATCGTAGAGTTTTGTTGTAGCCCTGTAAAAGTTTTTCCAAGAGGTCGGGGTCAGCAAAGTCTTTTTCCCAGTTTTTGGCGGATGTGGCAGTTAGAGGGGTAGCCGTTTTGGCAAGTAGGGGTTTGTATATATCTGAAATTGTATACGTCCCAGAATCTAGTAGAGTATCTATGACAGAGGGTCGGAACCTCTTCAATTTATCCTTCTAGGAGGTGCGAATGAAATGGGCACATTGCCAGTAGTTAAAGAGATGAGACTTGGGGAGGGAGTATTCCTGGGCTATTTTTGCGAAAGGGAGGAGATCGCCAGTGGCTGGGTTAGAAAGCGAAGAAAAGTTTGTCAGTCCATGGTTATCCCACAGTGAAAATGCTTGATGATGGATGCCTGGAGGAAAGTTCGGGTTCGCTTGGATCGGGAGGTGTTTAGAAATGTTTAGAGGGACCTTTAGAATTTTTCGGACCTCTCTCCAAGCAATAACAGTGTCCCAGAGCAGCAGGTTGTTTTGGAGATATGGCGGTAATGACTTCCAGGGGAATAGAGAAGGGCCTTTAGTGAGAAGGGATGTGTCATCGCTGATTCTAGAGAGGGGTTCGCATATCTGGAAGCACCTCTGGTCCAGTCCAGCCCTATTTGTAGAAGACATGCTAGGTTGTACAATCTTATGTTGGGTAGGCAGGCGCCACCTTCGCGCCTGTGGAGGTACAGTTTCGTTAGAGCTATTCGTGGTCTTTTGCGTTGCCAGAGGAATTTGGAGATATTTTTGTTGAGAATCTGAATGTCTTTGTGCTTAAGCAGCAAAGGAATTGTTTGTAATGGATATAGTAAGCATGCAAAACTGACCATTTTGAATAGGTGACATCTCCCCAGTAGCGAAAGCGGCAGGTCCATCCAGTTTTCCAACTCCAGAGCAATTTTATGTAATAACGTTGGAAAGTTCAAAGTGTATAGGGATGAGGGTAGATTGGCAATTCTTATTCCCAGGTATGTAATGTGTGATTTGGCTAGAGTGAAAGGTGATTGAGAGATCCATGGGCGGTGTGTGGAGGAACCTATGGGGAGTATTTCGCTCTTACTATAGTTTATTCGTAGGCCAGCGTAAAGTTTAAAATCATTAAAAATTTGTATGATGGTGGGCATGTCTTTGGCTGGGTCAGCAGAGAATATAAGAACCTCATCTGCGAAGAATGCTGAGCGCATTTCGTGTTGTCCTATTTGGATTCCGTTTAGTGGAGCTTTCGTGGTCAAATATCTGGAAAGTGGTTCTAGTTCCCTTGAATAGTTTAATTTCCTCTGAGAGGATGCCAGCCACCACCAACCTGGCCGCGGGAGAGGAGTACATGGTCTGGGTTAAATGTACAAATTGACCGGAGAATTTCATCCTTCTCAGCACTAGGAAGAGCCATTCAAAATTGACGTTGTCAAAAGCTTTCTCCGTGTCCAGGGTGATGATGGCGTAGTTCCCCCCCTTGTGTTTGTTTGCATGATCCAGGACTGTTAACACTTTTCTAATGTTTAGGGATGCCGTTCTACCTCTAATAAACCCCGATTGTACGGGGTGTATCAGAAGCGGAAGGATGGTGGCTAATCTGGTGGCTATTATTTTGGAGAGCATTTTTATATCTAGGTTTAAGAGAGGAATGGGGCAATATGAGCCGGGTTCTAGGGGGTTTTTGCCTTTCTTGTATATCAGTTTTATGATTGCCTGATTTCCCGAGGGTAAGTAGGGGCCTCCTTTCCAGATGCCATTGTATACCTCTAGAAGAGTGGGTTCTAGTAGCGTTCGCATGATTTTGAAGAGTTCCCCCGTAAATCCGTGAGGGCCTGGGGCTTTGTTAGGGGCTAGGTTTTTAATGGCTGACGAGATTTCAGACCTAGAGATAGGGGCATTGAGCATTTCTAGATCTGATGTAGAGATCGAGGGGAGGGTTAGGTTGTCGAGGAAGCTCTCAGCAAGGGACTTGTTCGTGTGGTCCGGGGAGTATAATTTTGTGTAATAGTTTGTCATAATTTTATTGATCTCTTTTGGGATGTTCGTAACATTGCCAAGGGGGTCTCAAAGGGAGGTGATGTGAGTGGGTGTATAGGGTCCCCTGGCCAGTCTGGCCAGGAGTTTGCCAGATTTGTTGCCGAACTTATAGAATTGGGCTCCTAGG
This sequence comes from Glandirana rugosa, assembly GCA_018402905.1. Classification (NCBI taxonomy): domain Eukaryota; kingdom Metazoa; phylum Chordata; class Amphibia; order Anura; family Ranidae; genus Glandirana; species Glandirana rugosa. Next base: position 526,859 of record BLSH010033236.1, read on the forward strand.
TGTGATGATTAAGTTAACTCTAACGTCTCTGCCCAGGAGTCAAAGTCAGATTTGGCTGATTTCCATTCTGTTCTGTTGTGGGTGGAGTCATTAGTGGACATGGTTTCTTTGGGCTAGTTTCAAGCGAGTGCTAGCCGTTTTAAATTTGGATAGGGAGTGCTTTTTAAAGGAGGAGGCGTAAGAGATGATTTTCCCTCTGAGAAAGGCCTTGCCTGCGTCTCAGAAGAGATTTGAGTTGTCCAGATGTTGTGAATTGGTGGAGGCATATTCTGACCAGGCTAGGTATATGTATTGCTGGAAGTCGGAATTATTGGAAAGGTATTGGGGGAAGCGCCAAATGTGGGGGTTGGGCTGAGATAGAGAGTCCTGAAAGGAGATGGAGACTGGGGAGTGGTCCGAGATACCAATTTCATGGATTTCTGCGTCCCTAACCATGGGTAGCAGTGTGTCTGTGCAGAAAAGGTAATCTATTCTTGTGAAGACCTTATGTGGATTGGAATAAAAGGTATATTCCTTCTCTAGGGGATGTAGGTGGCGCCACACGTCGGTCATGTGTAGGGATTCCATGGTACTTGCTAGTGGAGTAGGTTCTAAAGTGTTGGGGATGTGGTGGGATCTCTTAGGACACGACCTGTCATCTGTGATGTGGGAGACAGAATTGAAGTCACCACCTACTATATGAGGAGTATGTGGTGATTTCACTATACTAGAAGTCAGATCTTTGAAGTAAGGGATCCCTGGGGAGTTTGGGGCATAAACATTTGTGATCAGGATATCTTTGCCTGATAAGCGAACATGGACTGTCAATAAGCGGCCTTGCTTATCCGAGCTGGAGGAAAGTATTTCACAAGGGAGTGATTTATGAAACACAATGGCTACCCCGGCTTTACGACCTATAGCATCAGAGCCTAGTACTGTTCCTACCCAGAGTTTTCTTAGGCGGTGTAAATCAGACTGCTTCAGATGTGTCTCCTGCAGGAGTGCTATGTCTGTGCCTAATCTTTTCAGGTATCTCAGGACCTTCATACGTTTGATGTGAGACCTAAGGCCTTTTACATTCCACATAGTACATCTTATGAATGGGGTGACTTATAAGGGTTTGAGGCCTGATATGAAGGTGTGACAGTATAACCTAATACAATTGCAAGTATAGTTGCACAATAGCTTTGAGGTTGGTAGTTGCAGAGTGTCTGGGGGTGTTTCCTGGTGTGCAGATTGGGGGGTGGGGGAGGAATGAGAGGGGGGGGAGTCAGAGGTGCATTTGATAAGTGCAGAAGTGATCAAACAAAATATATAAAATATTACGCGTCTGTGCTTTGCTTTTTTCCGCATGGGCTCGCAGACAGTGATCGCTCCCTACCACCGGCCATACAGCAGTTTTTTGTGATGGGCCCGTGAGAGGCTTAGTAGCTGCTAGCCATGCTATTTAGGATGACTGAGAGCAGGTGGTGAGCATGTGTTATCTATGGTAGAACACATGTGGAAAAACAGAAGGTAGGACTTGAAAAACACGGTGAACAAAAGTTTAACTTAAGGAACAGTTTTCAACATACCAAGTTGTGCTTCCTGCGGTTAACAAGAAAAGGGTCCTTGGGGGGAGGACTTAGAGGCAGTTAGTGAAGTGGGCGACTTCTGTATTGTAACCCTGTAAGACCTGGAGAGAAAAAAGAGCATAGTCATGCAATTTTAGAGCTTGTCAGCGGAATTTGTTCGCCTGATGAGAATCGGACAGTTTTAGTCATTTGGGTGAGTCCTTCCTGGGACTGCGCTGATTTAGAGATCTGGGCATAGGGGATGATTGTTGCGGTTTGTTAGGTTGATGCTCATTAGTGGCGGATCTGAGGAATTTTTCTGCTTCTTGGGGATCGTGGAAGGTGAGTTGCTCCCCACTGGCGGTTTTGAGTCGCAGAACTGCTGGAAATGCCAGAGTGAATTTCATCTGGCGCTGGTGCGGGGCAGTGCATATTTGTTGAAATGCCTTCCGCTTTTTTGAAACTTTGAGTGAGTAGTCGGCGAAAATTAGAATTTTTACACCATCAATCAGAAGTGAGTTCACTTGCCTGTATTTTAGTAGTATGTCCGCCTTGTCAGCGTAATTTAAATATTTGTCAATGATGGTCCGGGAGTTCTTGCGGTCAGGTTTCAGACCCCCTATGCGGTGGGCTCGTTCTACCATGCAGGGTCTAGGCAGGCCTAGAGCCTCCGGGATGCGTTTTGCTCAGAACTCCGTGAGGTCTGAGGAATGAAGCGACTCCGGTACTCCTACAAAACATAGGTTGCTCCTCCTCGATCTGTTCTCGAGGTCATCGAGTTTTTGAAGAATATACTGGTTGGTTTTGGTTTGGGCCTGCTCGGCCATATGAGATTGATATAGTTCATCCTCAATATTGGCTATTCTATGCTCCGCTTCATCTATGCGGGTTTTATGCTCCCCCAGTTCTTTTTTGAGTTGTAACATGCCCGCGCTGATGGCTTTTTCCACCATTGCTGTAATTGTGGGTGCTATAATTGCAGCCACAGTTTGGGCTATCTTCTCATGAGTGCCCGAGTCACCTGTTTGAGTGGGTGGTATGGATGGAATGCTCACCTCCATATCTGCAGCTGCCATGTCGGGTGCGCTCGCCGAGTAGGCTGCATCCCCGGCCTCGATTTGTGGCTGGGATGGCGCGGTTCGCTGGCCGCCTTTGCCAAGGTACCGCTCCATCCCTGAGCGAAGGGGGGGTGTGGGGGATGCTGTCTGAGTGACTAGAAGTGCCTAAAGGTATCTTGGGCAGGTTTTGCAGGCAGATACTCGGCCGTGGAGCGGGAGCTTTATGGAGTGCTGCTACTCCATGCGGAGCCGGAAACGCAAGCATGTAAAGGATCTTTTTAAAAAAAATAACAAACATGTTATACTTACCAACTCTGAACAATGGATTTGCACAAAGTAGCCCTGATCCTCCTCTTCTGGGGTCCCCCGCCAGTGCTCCTGACTTCTCCTACCTTTGAGTAACCCCTCTTAGCAGTTGGCTTGAGCCACAATGTGTGCATCTATTGACACACACAATGTGGCTCAGCCCCACCCCCCACTCCCCCATCACTGGATTTGATTGACAGCAGCAGGAGCCAATAGTTTCCACTGCTTTCACTGAGTCCAGTGTGAAGAGAGAGAGCAGCTGCTCTCAAGCACAGCTCTGGATCGGTATTGGGATTGGGTAAGTATTTTGTGGGGGCTGGGGGGAGGTAGCCGCATCTAGAGAATGCATTAAGGCAAACAAACAAGAAAACAAAAAAAAAAACCTTTAGCCTTTACTTTACCTTCCAGGGGTGCTCAGACAGGAATTATGCAAGAGGCTACCCTCATTATGACGAGTTCCTCGTACAGATACTTTAAATATGTGTTATTTTAAAAGTTAACAGATAATTTTTTATTTTGGCTACAGAAATCACTTAAAAACGTAAAGTATGTCTCAAAGTAAAATTTAGTTTATAGCAGTTTGGGAGATGAATTAGACCCTTTCCCAAACCCTCTGTCATTTTTGTTTTTGTGGTCTGTGTCCCAAGACAAGAGATTTACCCTTTACTGGTGACCATTGTCGATGAGAAAGTGAGTGGAAATCCAAAAGTTGTCCCCAGAACAAGAGGTAATAAGAAATCTTAAAATGGGGACATATGTTCTAGGAACAGCTGTCTGAGAGGAGAATTCCCCTCACTTTGGTAGGTCTTCTCCAACCTCCTGTTGCATCTCTGGGCAGAACATTTCTACAATGCTGCAAAAAAATAATAAAAAATAAAAATAGTAATAACATGGCATGGGGATTTACCCTTCTCTACTCTATCCAAAACTAAAAAAAAAAATTAAAGTTTTTGATAAACATACACTTTAACCCATTCAGATCCGCGCTATTGCCGAAGTACGTGGATCTGAATTTCCGGGTGGACGTCCATGGACGTCCTGGCCATGTGCATGCTCCTGGCGCACACTCACATGTCCGCCCGAGACCTGCGATCCCCTGTCAGACCTGCAGAACGGGGAACCGCCGATGTAAACACGGCGGTTCTCCGTTCTGCTACAGGGGACATGACAGATCTACTGATCCCTGTCACTGGGATCAGTTAGATCTGTTATGTTCTGACCAGCCCCGCCCCCACACAGTTAGAACACACCCAGGGAACACAGTTAACCCCTTCACTGCCCCCTGCAGGTTAACCCCTTCACTGCCAATGACATTTATACAGTAGTCAGTGGACATTTAAATTTCTGATCGCTGTATAAATGTCATTGGTTCCAAAAAAGTGTCGAAAATGTCCGACATGTCCCCCCCAATATCGCAGTCCCGATAAAAATCGCAGATCGCCGCCATTACTAGTAAAAAATAAATAAATAATAAAAACGCCATAAATCAATCCCATAGTTTGTAGACGTAATAACTTTTGCACAAACCAATCAATATACGCCAATTGCGATTTTTTTTAACCAAAAATATGTAGAAGAATATATATCGGCCAAAACTGTTGAATAATTTTTTTTTTTTGGGATATTTATTATAGCAAAAAGTAAAAAATATTGTCCTTTTTTCAAAATCATTGCTCTTTGTTTGTTTATAGCGGCGATCATAAATGACACAGAGGTGATAAAATACCACCAAAAGAAAGCTCTATTTGTGGGGAAAAAATGATAAAAATTTTGTTTGGGTACAACGTCGCACGAACGCGCAATTCAAAATGTGACAGCGCTGAAAGCCAAAAATTGGTCTGAGCAGGAGGGGGGTTTAAGTGCCCAGTAAGGAAGAGGTTAAATAAAGTCATACTAAACCTTAACCACTTCAGCCCTGGAAGGATTTCACACTTTAGGACCAGAGCACTTTTTGCGATTCGGCGCTGTGTCGCTTTAACTGACAATTGCGCGGTCGTGCGATGTTATACCCAAACAAAATTTGTGTCCTTTTTTTCCCACAAATAGAGCTTTCTTTTGGTTCTATTTGATCACCTCTGCGTCATTTCTGATCGCCGCTATAAACAAAAGAATAGCGACAATTTTGCAAAAAGACCCAAATTTATAAATTTTTGATAAAATACAAATAAAAAAAAAATATAAAAAAACATTTTTTCCATCAGTTTTGGCTGATTTATATTCATCCTCATATTTTTGGTAAAAAAAATCGCAATCTGCGTTTATTGATTGGTTTGCGCAAAAGTTGCTGCGTTTACGGGTGATGAGAATTCATTTCTGGGGTTTTTATTTATTTTTTTATTTTTTACTAGTAACGTCGACGATCTGCGATTTTTAGCGGTACTACGATATTTCAGTGGACATGTCGGACCATTTTGACACTTTTTTGGGACCATTGGCATTTATACAGCGATCAGTGCTATAAAAATGCACTGATTACTGTGTAAATGTCATTGGCAGTGAAGGGGTTACCCTGCAGGGGCGCTCTAAGGGTTAACTGTGTTCCCTGGGCGTGTTCTAACTGTATGTGGGCTGCCCTAGCAGGGGGAGGGGAGTGATCACAGCTTCCGTGTAGAGGAAGTCTGTGATCACAGCCCTTCCCCCTCTCACAGAACGGAGGTCCGTGTTTACTTACACGGACCTCCGTTCTTTCAGTGCGGGGGAACCATCGCGGGTAACCGGCGGCGATTGAGTCCACCGCACCCGCTCCCTGGCTCCCCCCGAACACAGTGAGCGCGCGCTCACAATGCTAGTTATCGCGGCCGCCGTCCTGTGACGGCGGTTCGCGATAACGAGCCACCTTGCTGCCTTCACGCTGTGGCGGGTGGTTGGCAAGTGGTTACATGGAAGACATTGACTTTGCAAAATGACTGTGTATTATAAACAGTTGACATTTTTTCATGAACAAAAACGACTTTTATTTTTTTCAAGTCTTCAGGATTCGTGGATAGTTACTCCTGTGGTTGTTGTGTGTTGCTTCTGGAGATGAACCCCACTCATCACCTGTCAGCCCCAAGAAGCTGTAGGAGCCTAAAGCCTCGTACACCACGAACCGATTTACGGACGACAGAATGTCTGTTTTTTGCTGGATGAGAGTACTAACAATATGAAAATTTTTGTACGACCAAACTCAACATCAGAAGCGACGTAATGTTTTGAATATTTTTGCATCTTTTTAGTTTCTGAGCATTCGTAGTCTCGGTCATACGTTTTTTTCGTGCGAAAACCATACTAACGGAACGAAAATTGGACGTCGTGTTGTCGTACGGCAAAAAAATTCTAGTCTGCACATCCAGCTTTTGTCTGACGAAAAATCTAAATCGGCTGTCGAAAGGAGCATACTAACGGTAAGAATTTCAGACGACAGGCCAGCAAACGAAAATTTCCATCCAAAATTTGCATTGTGTGTACGGGGCTTAAGGCTGGGTTCACACATATGAGGCCACATTTTCAGTGCGGCAATCCGGTGCGGTTCTGTTTATTGGTTTAGGTGTTTAGGTGCAAATTTTTACCTGAAATTGTACCTGAACCGGACCCAAAAATTGCACAGGACCCATTTTAACCACTTCAGCTCCGAAAGGTTCACTCCCCTTCCTGACCAGGCAACTTTTTTAAGCAATATGGGACTGCATTACTTTCACTGACAATTACGCGGTCATGCGACACTGTACCCAAATAAAACTGATGACTTTTTTCCCACAAATAGAGTTTTATTTTGGTGGTGTTTGATCACCTCTGCGTTTTTTATTTTTTGTGCTATAAACAAAAAAAGGCCGACAATTTTTAAAAAATATTTTTTACTATCTGCTATAAAACATATCCAATAAAAAAATGTAAAAAATAGAATTTCTTCATCAATTTAGGTCAATATGTATTCTGCTACAAATTTTTGGTAAAATAAAAATTTTGGATATTTGTATATAATTTTTATTTATTTTTACTAGTAATGGCGGCAAACAGCGATTTTAAGCAGGACTGCGACATTGCAGTGGACAAATCGGACAACTAACTGACACTTTTGACACTTTTTGGGAACCAGTGACATTATTTCAGTGATTAGTGCTAAAATGCGGTCTTAACTGCACTGCAGTCGCCCCGCACATGTTATCCAAATTGGATGCGGTTAAAAACGCATCCAATTTACATACGTGAACCAAGCCTAAAGACAGATTTTAGGTATTCTACCTTATCATCCATTCACTTCAAGTCCTGCAAAAGAGTTGTTGAAAAATACCTAAGGATTGGAACTAAAAGATTAAAGATTAAAGAATATGAACTGCCTGGAAAAAGATGTTTTCAGAAGTGGTCCCACTTGTAAAGCCCAAAGTCCTTATAAGTAGGGACACTTCACTAGAGGGAAATCTGGAAATTCCTCTATCTCCTCTATCCTCTATCTTTCAGATCTTCTGGTTTACCCAGGTGCTACGGAGGGAAAATATACACTGTCGTGGAGGAGTTCTCTCACATTACAGCATTACTTATAATTTTAATATGGTTACTTTCTTGCAGTGCCACATGTTCAAAAATATACAGTATGCATATTAAAATATGAAATAATGAAATAAGGTCTCAATGGATATAACATTTCCTCCCAACCAAGTTTGGCAAAAGCATCCTTACTATTTGAACAATATAATCCTTATTAACTTTTGTACACATGAGGCTGAGTACTAATTTTTCTTAGGCCCTACGCGTTTTGCCCACCACCACTATCCCCTATCAATATACAATCCTTTTCTCCTTCCCAACGTTTTATTAGATTATTTTATATCTATATGACAATATTTTTAGATGACACCTGTTGATGAATATCTACACCTACTGTACAGTATTATATTTATACTATTGTTTATTATATTTCAATTATATTTTTTTGATTTAATTAAAAAAATACATCTGATTTTATTTCAACTTTCTTATTGATATAAAGATGTCTCTTCGTTTTGAGTTTAATGGTCTACTATAACAAACAAACAGAAACCAAATACTTAAAAAAATGAACCATGAATTGAAAATATACAGTAAGTAATAAAAACTGTTATGATTTGTGTATTGTATTTTGTAGAACAATCTTAGATGGAGGCTTAGAATTTGCCCATGTACTTGCACAGTAAACACTGTATAATACAATATTGATAGAAATACAATCAGTGCAAACTATAAAGATAAAAGGATAAATGGTATTGCAAGCTGAGTACTAAGGATAATCACATCACTTCTTAAAACATTAGTAAAAATAAAGTGCAGCACAATTAAAACTAAGAAATCATTCTAAGATGACAGATGTAAAGTCCATGTGTCACATACCAGGTCATGAGCCTGACGGTCGGGAGTGGCCTCTCCGATGACACCAGTTCGAGGGACCACTGGGAGCGAAACAGCAGCCACAGGAGCACGGTGAGGTATGAGTGCCTGTGGAAGTTCAGGAGTGTCTGCCAGCAGGTGGGCAGAAAAGGTGCTGGAAGGATGCTCGGCCGCAGGAGCTGAAGATGCAGTTAGGTGGGAAGTAGAAGCAGTCCGGAGGGACTGTGTGTTGGTGATGGAGCAGGACACTTGAGGTGGCCGGATGGACACAGGCATAGTAGTGGAGTCAGGTACAAGCAGGTTCGGCAATGGGCTGGCAGCGAGGTACAGAGGATCGGGCAGAAGAATGGTCAAGACAAACCAGGTTCAGGTGCAGGCAGATAGCAGAGGTGTCAGAGCAAGCAGGGTCAGGTAAATAATCAGAAATAGATAGCAGATAGTAGGTAAAGATGGGTAACACTGTAGATCAGACAGCACCCATCCTGTGCATCAGCAAGGCTTAAATGGCCCGTTTGGCACCGGGACTCACGTGCACGTTCATACGCGCGCACACGCGCCGTTGTGCACCAACCTTAATGGAAGTTCTTCTGATGGCCCTTTCCTGAGAGGTATTATGCTAGTGATCTTCCTGACACCACACAAAATGTAGAATGTAGAACCACAAGACCCAGAACAAAGTTGAAGTATCCACATGGAAAAAAGTCAGATGTCAGAATATATAAGTAACAATCCCTCCACCAGCAGGCAAATTGCTTGCTTACCTCAACAGCTGGACCCCTGAGGGAAAATTAAGAGATCACCAGCATTCCAGAGACTCCGGCTGACCCAATGGACATGTAGATACAAATAAAATGCCCTCTGCTGTATAAAATTTTAGTATTCATTAAAAATAACACACTCACATGATATCCATAACTCAAAGGCTCAAAGTACAATCCAGGATGAAAACCGTGCAATCCAGCTCCGTCAACAGGTGGATGGTAACGGGTGACGTCCACAATGTAGCTCCTCCCTCTGTACGCGTTACGTCCAACGGGACTTCATCAGGGCTTTGTTAGAGCCTTTGAGTTACAGATACCATGTGAGTATTTTATTTTTAATAAATACTACAGTTTGATACAGCAAAGAGCACTCAAATTGTATTTGTATCTGGGTCTTTTGGTTCTACATTGGACATTTTTGTGGACTTTACATCTATCTTAGAATGATTTCTTAGCTTTTATTGAGCTGCTCTTTACTTTTACTACTGTATAATACAACACAATGATGTGAAAGGAGGGACTCCGATGTCAAAAGGGGCTTCTGATGTGAAAGAGGGATTTTGTCCTGAAGGGAGGCTTCTGATTTGAAAGGGAGATCTGATGTAAAAGTTGGGACTCTGATATGAAGGGAGGGCTTCCAAAGTGAAAGGGTGCAGTTTTATGTGAAAGGAGAGGGGGCTCTGATGTGAAGGGGGCTTATGATATGAAGGGAGAATCTTTGAAATGAAATGGGGACTCTGATCTGCAAGGGGGCTTCTGATTTGAAAGGTGAATGTTCACAAAGCTATTAATCTTCTGAAACTTCATTTAAATTCATTGTTTTTGCAAATAGGGGCAAAATCAAATGTTCCTAGGCCATTTTCATTCCAGGTCAAATGTTATTCCTTCATAAAAAAATAGTCGTTTTGGAAAATACAGCATTATGGCCACTAGATGAAGCTGAAGATCACAGTAAAAAAAGCTTTTATTCCCTATGATCATCAGCACCATCTAGTGACCATACTGTGGTAATCTCCTGATTACTGCTATACTGTAGGAATAAATATCATTCAACCTGAAAAGAAAATAGCCTAGCCCCCATTCATACAGAACAAAAGCTTCTCACATTTTCACAGAATAAATAGCTCTGCAAATTTTTTATATATACACCACAATGAATATTGGACTATACATTAGCAGGTAATTGCTTTCTATGGCAATTTCACATGTTCTTTTTTTAAAAGGTAATATTGGAAATATACCTAATATGCACTAAATAGCAATTAACATAACGCACCAAGTTATTAGAAATAATTATTCTAGGTAATAGGCAATACGACATAGCCAGTTATTTAAAGTAATTATTCCAATACATTTAAAATAAGTTTAATTAAGATTTTACAGCCTTAATAATGTGAAAATGAGTCTGTCTTAGGTTTTATTCTACATAGATAGATAGATGAATTCATTAACCTCCATGAAGCCATCTCGGACCCTGGAGATGCTTCCCTGAACAGCCCCATACATGAGCACTCATGTGTAAACACGGCCAGTGTCAAAGAGAACTTTGGACTGAGGTGGAGTAAACTAAGCAGCAGGATATGTGGTCCTGCTACAGGGGAAAGTAAGAGGCTGAGATAGGGGCTGTTCGTGTAGATAACAGGAGGGGTTGGAGGATGGAATTTATGGTAAATATACAGTTATCCTTCAAAAAAACCCACACCATTCCTCTTGCTATCCCATTTCACATTATCTTATGCTTAAGATCTTATTTGATCCCATTCATTATTTCACATGTAGCCATGTGCTCCCTTGGGAGTAGCTAGTAGTTGTGGTTCACCTTATAGCTGCCCTCAATCCCACCATATCTCACACATCCGTAGACACTGACCTGGCCGGCACTTGTTTTTGTTTTATTTAGGGGAAATAACTTGGATGGGAAAAAGGGGCGACTGTGGGATGCCCCAAGAATTATGGTACAAGAACTCCATATACAGTCCTGTATATGCACATTGACTCTGCAGACTATCCTTCTGCAGACTGTTACTCCTTGCAACTCTCCAGCACATCACTTGCTGACCATTTCTCCTGCAGTTCTCTCTCCAGCACTGTACCTGCAGACTATCATTCCTTCACTTCTCTCCAGCATTTCACTTATTTTCCAGCTTGAAAGGAAATTTATCAAGCTTCTCTATTCTTTTTTCTTCACCGCAGCTAGCACATGATGAGGCCAACTCTGTGTCAGAAGGACCTCAGGACCACCCATTACAGGCCAGGGATCACAAGCCCCTGAATATGTAGCTTAGTACGTTGTTGTTAGCCAGGCCTTTGATGGATTACAACTCCCAGCCCATTCCTCTTCCAGGTCCCACCGACCTGCTTTTCCTCAGTGACACTCCTTCCCCTGACTGTCTTCCACACTTCCACAGACTCCACCATTCCTCTCCCAGCCTGCCCCAGCACTCTCTCCTCCAGCTCCCAGGGTCTGTCACTCACCAACACCGGTGGATCACTTTAAAGTTTCTCTCTCTGTAGCACCTCCGCTGTTCTCCTGTTTCCTTGTGCGACTCCAGGAATCACCTCCACTCCTGGCTGCACCTGAACCTCCAGGCCTCAAGGTCACCCCCCCAGATGGGGCAACCTCCAGGGTAGAGGCCTTCACAGTGCCTCCTGCTACATCTCAGACTTCCACCCGACTCCCCCCCCCCCCGACTGACCCAGCCCAGAGTATATAAGAAGGCCTGCCCCCTGCCAATCCAGATTGGGGATTGGTCAGGGCTTCTCGTGACACTCCAAATGATGACACCCTTTGTCCCACCTTCATTCTGGAAAGTTCCAGTGCCTCCCAGTAGAAGATAGGAGGGTTTAGTGACCTCATCTGTTGGACTGCCCCAGTCCTACCTGAGCCACTCCCCAAGCCCATATCAAAACATTCAGGCCTGCACATACAGTCAGGCCTGACTAAACTTTGCCTCTTCTAGAAAAACCCTGCTACAAAACACACCTATACTGTGGAGGCACTACACACAGTTGGTTGGGACATTTCTTTTAGGTTAAACAATAGAAAAAATAAATAATTCTAGCTTATAATAAATGGAGGGATGATGCAGATGGAAGTTAAAGTAGTTGTAGGGATTTGTTCCCAAAGTCCTGCTTTAAAACATTTGTGTTTGGACATTTTGCCAGGTCTCTTTCAAAATGCTGTGTTCAGGAGTTTCCTGTGTTACACAATCTGCCGGACTATGTTGAGTAGGCTTCAGAGTGCCGTGACAGGGCTGTAATGTGGGGAGCTCTTTGTGTATGTTACCTGGCTCTTGCTTGGTGAGTTTGTCACCAGGGATTAGAACAACTTTAAGGGCCGGTTCACACCACATGCAGTGCAGTGTGCTGTTTTTTTTTCTTTATCAAAAATGAATAGATAGTAGGTTACATGGTTTCCAATGGCATAGTTCACATCAATGCAATCAATTCCAGGTCCAGGAAAAAAAGTAGAGCATCCTGCATTTTTTCTGCACTTTACTGGAACACTGTAAAACACATCAAAAATGCACCTAAATGCGCCAAAAATGCAGCGGAATGCACATGTCTTTATTTAAGGTGAAGAAAAAAAGAGGGGAACAAAAGCAGCAGAGTGCATCAAAAACATGTGTGCAGAAACACATCCAGAAGGCACCTGGACTGTATTTCTATGTTGTGAACCATCCCTAAAGCCCAATTCCAGGACATTTTACAGCTCTCCTTTGCAGTGGGGCTGCACTTACACTGCAAGGGTTGCCTGCTTGTTTAGTTCTATGGGGCTTGGAAAAGTAGTGGTCTTGGTTTTGTTTTTGACATTCTAGATATTATGTGTTTTTTGTTTTATATCTGGTCTGGTAGTTATGTATTGCTAAGATGCCACTGGATGTGGTGGTTGAGCTTCCTGGACTGTGCCCCCAGCATACCTGCCAACTTTCTGAAATGGGAATGTTAGCAAAAGTATGTAGGCTTAGGACACACCCACTGGCGTGCCCCAATTAAAGGAGCATTGTACGAAAAAATGATTGGTTAAACCCACAAGTGCTTTTTTTACCACTACTATTCCTTTTATGTTGGCTTTCAAAATTTACAAATGCAACACTTTAAAAATTGGATGAAAGGTTTAGCACTGGAAAACACTTCTTGATATATAATTAGTGCATTTTATATACAACTGTATAGATGAGACCAGAATGAGGGACAAATGAGGAGGAAAGAGGGACAGAGGGACATTGTTCTGAATGAGTGCGAGTCCCTCAAAATCAGGGACGGTTGGGAGCTATGCCCCATGCATATGGTGGTCTTCCTGAACTGGCTATGTCACTTCCAGTCCAAGCACACCTTTTCTGGCGTTTTTGGACCCAGAAGACACCAGTGTTCTGTCCAGGTTAGGCAGACAAGGGGGGGGGTTCCCCCTCCTTCTACTGATGGATTATTCACACGTATACTGTGGTCAGAGGATTCAACCAATTGGACACTGTGGGGCAGTCCTTGGGAGGTGGAGCATGGCATACTCTATATAAAGAAGGAGCACCTTTGATGGCATGTTGCTGGACAAATGGTGGTGTACTGATATATGGGTAGCTTTATTCTGCATTGGCTATAATTTGGTACGGTGCCAATATTAGCTGCTCTCTTATCATCCTTCTTTTTTCTGTTTCGCTTGGAAGAACTTGTTGATATGGAATTTATGGGCATCCCTATTTGAATTTGTAGTGACACATGAAGTTTGGGGAGATAGCTCTCTTTTTGATGCATCTTAGATACCCATTGAAGTATAGGGCATTCATATTGATACCTGCTAGTCGCTGATGGTATACCTTTTAAAAGTAAGTGTAGTTTGCTACTCCTTTGGATGAATACAAGTAGGAGATTCAATTGGGGATTATCTTTCCTTCTTTTAATTGACTATATCCATCCATTTTGTTTGTCCTGCTCCTCAAGCCTCCCCACAGGTCGACCGGGATTATAGCTACCTTCTTGTTGGCCTTGCGGTGGGCATGTATGGTTTTAGGTAAGAGGATATGTGTTGTGTATATATGTGTGTATATATATATATATATATATATATATATATATATACTGCATATTTTCAGGTCATTTTTTTCCTTTCCTCTCCTCGCCATGACATATAGGACAGTTATTGTGGGATATATTCTGTTTTTATGATCCATTATATGGAAGGTGGTCTATTATATACAGGTGCTGGTCATATAATTAGAATATCATCAAAAAGTTGATTTATTTCACTAATTCCATTCAAAAAGTGAAACTTGTATATTATATTCATTCATTACACACAGACTGATATATTTCAAATGTTTATTTCTTTTAATTTTGATGATTATAACTGATGACTAAGGAAAATCCCAAATTCAGTATCTCAGAAAATTAGAATATTGTGAAAAGGTTCAATATTGAAGACATCTGTAGCCACACTCTGATCAACTAATTAACTCAAAACACCCGCAAAGGCCTTTAAATGGTCTCTCAGTCTAGTTCTGTAGGCTGCACAATCATGGGGAAGACTGCTGACTTGACATTTGTCCAAAAGACGACCATTGACACCTTGCACGAGGAGGGCAAGACATAAAAGGTCATTGCAAAAGAGGCTGGCTGTTCACAGAGCTCTGTGTCCAAGCACATTAATGGAGAGGCGAAGGGAAGGAAAAGATGTGGTAGAAAAAAGTGTACAAGCAATAGGGAAAACCGCACCCTGAAGAGGATTGTGAAACAAAACCCATTCAAAACTGTGGGGGGGATTCACAAAGAGTGGACTGCAGCTGGAGTCAGTGCTTCAAGAACCACTACGCAAAGACGTATGCAAGACATGGGTTTCAGCTGTCACATTCCTTGTGTCAAGCCACTCTTGAACAACAGACAGCGTCAGAAGCGTCTCGTCTGGGCTAAAGACAAAAAGGACTGGACTGCTGCTGAGTGGTCCAAAGTTATGTTCTCTGATGAAAGTAAATTTTGCATTTTCAGGGTCCCAGAGTCTGGAGGAAGAGTGGAGAGGCACTCAATCCACGTTGCTTGAGGTCCAGTGTAAAGTTTCCACAGTCAGTGATGGTTTGGGGTGCCATGTCATCTGCTGGTGTTGGTCCACTGTGTTTTCTGAGGTCCAAGGTCAACGCAGCCGTATACCAGGAAGTTTTAGAGCTCTTCATGCTTCCTGCTGCTGACCAACTTTATAGAGATGCAGATTTCATTTTCCAACAGGACTTTGCACCACAGTGCCAAAGCTACCAGTACCTGGTTTAAGGACCATGGTATCCCTGTTCTTAATTGGCCAGAAAACTCGCCTGACCTTAACCCCATAGAAAATCTATGGGGTATTGTGAAGAGGAAGATGCGATATGCCAGACCCAACAATGCAGAAGAGCTGAAGGCCACTATCAGAGCAACCTGGGCTCTCATAACCCCTAAGCAGTGCCACAGACTGATCGACTCCATGCCACGCCGAATTTCTGCAGTAATTCAGGCAAAAGGAGCCCCAACTAAGTATTGAGTGCTGTACATGCTCATACTTTTCATGTTCATACTTTTCAGTTGGCCAAGATTGCTAAAAATCCTTTCTTTGTATTGGTCTTAAGTAATATTCTAATTTTCTGAGATACTTGGGATTTTCTTTAGTTTTCTTTAGTTGTCAGTTATAATCATCAAAATGAAAAGAAATAAACATTTGAAATATATCAGTCTGTGTATAATGAATGAATATAATATACAAGTTTCACTTTTTGAATGGAATTAGTGAAATAAATCAACTTTTTGATGATATTCTAATTATATGACCAGCACCTGTATGTCTGTTTATTCTTATGTATATTCTTATTTTCATAGATTGACAATTGTAAGGAGCTATATGAGTATACATTCCGAGTCCTGAACAAGTAGAACATCATGGTTGAATTATTTTGAATTTCCTCATATATACAATTGTTTGATCCCATGTTTTTTATTTATGTATAGCGGATTTTTTAACATTAATTGTAATTAAAAAAAAAACATATTTTCATACAAATGTATTCTATCTTGATTAATGAGTTCATGGTAGATATTTGAAAGTTCCATATACTTACGGGTTGTATGATTGCAGCATGGAAAAGTAAATTTACTTACCTGACCTTCTGCACATGCTTCAGTGGTCTAAGGTCTTGACATCATTAAGCCCTGCATTGGATGAGACAACACAGAGGATCAGTCCACCACCAGAGCTTGAGGGAGATGCATCTGACGGATGAGCAGAAGATCAGGTAAATAAAAAAGCTTTTTATTTTTTCAACTAGACCTAAACTGAGTCACACTAGAACCTCATGTTTTCTTCAGTGGAAACTGTGTGCTCTAGAAGTTCAACTGCACCCAGAAACATTAAAGCAGAGTTCCACCCAAAATTGGAACTTCCGCTTTAAGTATAGGTGATGTCATTTTTGGGGGCGGAGTGGGTACCTAGTTTTCATAGGTACCCAGCTCCCACTTCCTCTCCTAGCGCCCCAGCAGAAGGAAGTTCACCTCTCCCCCCAATCTTCTGAGACACTTCACGGGTCCCAGAAGATCACCTGGCCATTCACAATGTGCACTGCAGCTCGCACATGCGCAGTGCACGCCCGTGGGACAGGTGAGTGTCTGATTATTAAAAGTCAGCAGCTACACTTTTTGCAGCTACTGACTTTTAACTGGGTGGAACTCCGCTTTAAGGAGGAGAAAATGTAAGAACCTGTGATCTGGGTATTGCACTTTCTCATAAAAGTGTTTGAGAAAATACCTAATGACTTGACAAACATTATATCAAGGATTGAAGTAAGTGAAATGCCTGGGGACAGGGTGCTCTTAAAAGGCGTTTGCACTTACAAATCCCAAGGCCCTTCTGAGTGGAGGCACTGTACTAGAGAGAAATTAGGAAAGTATCCTAGCTCCCATCTATGCAAAGGCTCAGAAATAGTTTAGCTAGGTGCCATGATGATAAAGTGGATATAAACTGTCAGCAGAGGGTAATTAAAAAATAAATAGGGTTACATGGGTAAGAATTCATTTTTGCACAAGAGTTTTACAGCTACTATCTAGGGATTTCTCATGAAATGTGACACAGGAAAGGGTGAAATACAGGGCTTACACTTGCCTATAAGTACAAGTACTGTTAGTTAGGAAAGGATTAGGATTGGTGTAGGTCTCTAGCCCCCATTTAAAAATTCTAGCTGTCTGGCCATATCTGTCTTCGATATGTTTGATCATTGAACCAGAACCAGGATGCAGTAACGGTAAGTCAAGGGAATGTCAAAATTACCTATATATAAAGTATATCATTGTTCTGAGTCAGTGACTTCAAAAAACACAGAAGTCAAAGTACCAACATCTCAGCTAGGGAGTTAATATGTTCATCAGAAGGGCAATGGCAGCCCATACAGCAGGTGTACTTCAACAGTGATAGCCCACTATGTCTTCCAAATAAAGGGATTTTATTATAACTTACCGTAAAATCCTTTTCTCCGAGTTCACTGACAGACGCAGCTTCTTCTTGACTTTGTGGGGTTTTATGTTCGTCTTACTAGGAGTTAACTAGGCAGGGAAAGAGTTCAGCTGGCCCCTCCCCTGGGGGCCGTCCTCCTTTCCTACATTAAAACCCCCCCTCACAGAGGACTCTCCAGTTTGTACACAAGCCGTACCAAAACAGAGCCCAG
>BLSH010033236.1:564705-595311 GCA_018402905.1 Glandirana rugosa
TTATGTAGAAATGGGTGCGAGTAAGTCTGTTGGTCAGTGGGTATATGATGATCGTCGAGCTTGCTACTATGAATCTTTGTATCTTAAGATTCCTGCGAGGATTATATTGTCTGAAAAATTTGTACCATGTTGTCTTAATGTTAGAGCTCGCACGAGAGCGTTAATTGAGAGATTGGTATTGTAAAAAGCTTGTTTTGACCAGTTATACCTGTTCATGGGTGTGGGGTGGTTCAAACTGAGGACCTATCTCAACTCGCTTGTGGACCTTCAAGCCCAAGACGACCAGGCAGGCTTGAAGCCCTGTTTCAGGCCCAGGCCCAGGCCCCGTGCGATCGTTCGGGTTCCGTCCGGACCCGGACCCGGACTTTGTCCCGAAGTTCGGACGGACCAGCAGAACCCGAACTTCCAGGTGTTCGCTCAACTCTATCCAGGAGTCAAACTTGGTGGGGTGTGGGTACTTGTCCATATTGACCAGTTTTGTTCGAAAAATGTTATGGTTAGAGAGTTAATTGCGAGAGCACGCTCGAGATTGTAATTCTGTTGTACCATGTTTAAAAAGTCTGTTATATTAGGAGCGTCCTTAGAATTCTATGTTTCTAAGTATCATCGTTCGAGCTGCTAGTAGTATATGGGTGACTGGTTGTCTGAATGAGCGTGGGTAAAGATGTATTCCTATGTGTAATATGGCTAGTTCTGGATTAGGAGTACTGAGACATCCTGTAAGGGATGACATAATTCGTAATATTTGGTTCCAAAAACTTGTTAGATTGGGACATTCCCAGAAGCATGTAGCAGGTGTCCAATCTGCCCGCAACCCCTCCAGCATAGAGGAGATGTGTTGGGGAAAATTTTGGCCAACCTGTAAGGTGTGAGATGCCATCTATTGGAAATCTTAAGGCCTCATACACACGGGCGTATCTAAAAAAATAAACAAAACGTCGGGTCCGACGTCAAGGAAAAAAAGTCAACGTTTTTCGGCCTTATGCATTGGCGTTTTTGAGCGTTAGTGAGCATCGGCTTCAATAGGCGTTTTTAAAAAAAAATCATCCCTCTGCTATTTTTCAACCTAAAAACATCGGCGTCAAAAAACGCCGGAAAACGCCGGTACAATATTAGGTGGCGTTTGTTGCCGTTAGTTGGCGTTTGTTGGCATATTGTGGCGTAGGCGTCAAAAACCGTCAAAACGTTACAGCCTCAGAACGCGATGGCCATGGGTTCTACTTTCTGCTCACTAACGCCGACGCCACCTACAGCTCAGAAACGCCAACGTTTTTATGGGGCCATTGACTAACATGGAGAGCTGCAAAAAACGCCAGAAAACGCCGGCGTCAAAAAACGTCCGTGTGTATGAGGCCTTAATGTCAACTCCCACTGTCTGACACAATGGATCGCTTTATTTACTTCTCTATAGGCGTTTTACCATTAACTTGGAGTAAATTAAGTTTTATAGTCATTCTCCCATTTTGTGATGGAGTTTGATTTCTGAAAGGATAGTTTCCTTTGCAGATTGTTATAGAAGTGGGAAATGCCCTTGATCCCAGTTTTAGGGGTGAACTAGTATTTCCATGCGAATTCAGGTAGTACCATTAGTGAAACCAGGTGTTTATTTAAGAAGTGGAGGAAGCGTGCACAGGTGAATTGGGCTATTGTAGGGAGATTGTATTTCTCTATTAGATCATGTAGGCTGCAGGGTTTAGACTCTTTTGTGAAATCTATTACATGAGTCATACCGTACCTTCTTAGATGCTCTGTGGAAAGCAGGGGGATTAGTGCCTCTACCACTTTTAAAGGAATTTCATGTTGTATGCTTTTGGTTGGAGTCTTTTTTTGTTTTAGTAGGTGACGCCAGGCTAAGATGGAGGTGTGTATTGGTGGAGGTAAGTTGGATGTGTCCCATGGTTTCCACATATCACACATAAGAAGTAGGGATGGGCCGAACACCCTCCGGTTCGGTTTGCACCAGAACATGCGCACAGGCAAAAAATTTGTGCTAACATTCGAACACCATTAAAGTCTCCCCTAGCCTGCCTGTAAAAGAACGCACCTCTGTGATGTTTAGAACATAGCCAGAGCAAAATGATATTTCCAAAGGAAAAATTGTCATTTATTATCGTGGCTGTAATGAATTGCCGACTCCTGGCAATATACATAAAAATCACTCAAAAAATGTGCGTGGGGTCCCCCCCCCCAGTCCACACCAGGCCCTTTGGGTCTGGTTTAGATTTTAAGGGGAACCCCATTCCAAGATTTATAAAAAGAATTGACGTTGGATCCCCCCTAAAATCCAAACCAGATCCTTATCTGAGCATACAACCTGTCTAGCCAGGATAGGGGAGGCGAGCGAGCACCCCACCCCTCCTGAACCATACCAGGCTACATGCCCTCAATATGAGGAGTATGGGTGCTTTGGGGCAGGATGGGCTCTGTGCCCCCACCCCAAAGCACCTTGCCCCCATGTTGATGTCTTCCCCACAACCCTGGGCTGTGGTTGTGGGGGTTTGCAGGTGGGGGACTTATTGGAATCTGGAAGCCCCTTTAATAAGGGGGCCCCCAGATCCCGACCCCCCCATATGTGAATTAGTATCGGGTGCATCGTACCCCTACTACTTCACCAAAAGTGTCAAAAAATAAAAAAACACAGGAGACTATTAGGGACAAGTCCTTTATTAAAAATTAAAAATAAAAATAAGTGTCCCCCATTGTAATCCATCGTCAATCACGGCGAGCGACGGACCCAAAAAAAACAAAATGCAACAGCTCCTCCTCCATGCGAGGGCTCCTGCTGACTGAGCTCTCTTTGTGTTGACGTTTTATTTATAAGGCAGGGCGGGGGCCCCTTGTGACCTTTTCCCCAAACCCCCCTTTGACATCACATGATGTCAGAAGGGGCGGGTCATTCGCTTACATCACCGGGTGGCCCCGCCCTGCCATATAAATAAACTGTCATAACAAACAGCGGGCAGAAGGCGGCAGCCCTCCCATGGAGGAGGATCTGTGTGCGCCATCTGCACGCAATCTATTATGGGGCACTCTGCCGTGGCGAACGCCCCATAATGTTCTCAATTTCATGAATGGGCGAACGTTTGATGTTCACCTGCAACATACACCCATTTCTGCATGGGTGTATGTTGCATTTAGAGCTTGTAATTGAAAGTCAGACAGCTTAGGGAGATTTACCTTTTTTATTAAGTTTTGAATATTTTCTATTGAGGGTTGGGTTGTGTTGGGATCTCTTTTTAGGTTATATAAGGCCTTGCAGTATTCTGCGAATTGATTTGAGATGTCTTGTGGATTTGTGATGTTGTGTTTAAGAGTGGGATGTATGAGGTGTAATATTCTCGTTTTAGATCTAACTTGTTTTATTTTGTTGGCTAGGTATTTTCCTGCCTCATTTTGTGTTCGTGCATGATTGTAGTTTAAGCCTTCTAAGGTACTGTTGGGCCAGTAAGTTTCTCAGTTTTTCTCTGAGTTTCATTAGTGTGTTTGAGATTGTTAGAGAGGGGTCATTTTTGTTTTGGGATTCTAAAGTATGAATTTTCAGAAAGTGTGGCATTCAGGGAGGCATTATATTACTTTTTGGCTTGTGCCCCTTGTTGGATTAAGATGCTTCTAATAAAGGCCCTGTGGGAGTTCCATAGGGTAGAGGGAGAAACAACTGATGTGTCATTTTCTAAGAAAACATTTTTGAGATGCTGAGAGATAAGTGGTGAGCTCTGGGAGTCTTGCAGTAATTTGGTGTTACATCACCAGATAGGTACTGGGGGGGGGTGGGACATTCCACTTGGTGATAACCATCAAAATCACTGCATGATCAGACCAAGTGATGTCGCAGATTGATGTTGATGATATGTTTTGCAATAGCTATTTATCCATTAGGAACATGTCTATTTGTGTATATGAATTATGTCTGGATGAGAAAAAGGTGTAATCCCTTTCATTTCCATGTTGACAGCGCCATGCGTCCAATACCTCTTCTGTGTGGAGTAGTTTTTGGAGAGAGGTGGTGCATCTTGTAGTCCACGATAAAGAGTCTAGTTTGGGGTTGGCCGTTAGATTGAAATCTCCACTTATTAGAAGATGTCCATATTTAACTGCAGAGATGCATTGAAAACTTAGCAGAGAAAGCGCAATTAGTGCGTATTGGGCGAGTACAGGTTCACCACTGTGTAAGGCTGGGAATTGATGTCGCAGGTGATTGAGGTATCTGCCCTCAGGGTCTGTGATGGTTTCTTTGAGTTGAAAAGTGAGAGTGTTCTTGAAGGAAAAAAGAACTCCTCTTTTCTTCTCTGATGCTCAGGAGAGGAAGACGTGTGTATAATCTCTGTGGGAGCATTTGGGTACCTCTAAGGTCTTAAAGTGTGTCTCTTGGACACTTAAAATATCTGCTTTCTGTTTGCTAGCCTCTTTCCAGAGCGTGAACCGCTTTGCGTGGTGGTTTAGGCCCCTAGCGTTAATAGATAGGCAGTTTATAGGCATAGTTCAATTTTGGGGTTCGTCTGAGTGGAGAGCGAGAGAGTACTCATGGTTATGTTGAGACAACGGTCTGAAGAGGGATGGTCCTTCCCATTATTGTGGTCCCTGCTGGTTTGTCTTGGTAGAGTAGGCCGACTTATTGATGTAGACAATGCTGAATGTACCAAACATAAGAACAGAGAAAACGAGTTGAACATAACAAAATAGGTTGCATATGACGTAACTATGTTGGTTAAAAAAGGGTCTTGTGTAGGATCCGTAGGCAATTTCAATTGCCTAAAGTAGTAAATTCCAGCTCTATAGGTTCCTCGAGATGGTAAGCAACCATGTGGAAATGGAAATGGAATGGATGGCCGGATGTGTGCTGCCCTCCTCGGACGGGGAGATCCGAAAGGTACTAGAAAAACAAAATAAAAGGAAGGTGCACGCGTCTAGTGCATTACCAAAAATAATTTATTCCAAATTAAAATGTTAAAACAGGGTACTCACAAAAAACACATGGAGACAGGACGTGGTACAATCAAGCACAAGGCAGGATAAAATCTGACGCGTTTCAGGGGCGCACCCCCTTCCTCAGAGCTGCGCTACCCTATAGGTAGCCATCAGCATTTTCTTTACATGATAGAAATGAACCCTTAATAGGACATCTCTCGGGGTATCAGCTGCTAGGAAAGACGGTATTGGCAGTCTGTGTATCCTGTCGATCATGAGATCATGGGCTGAAAGTGATGGTGCCAATGAAGAGAATAGGGTGAGTAAAAATTGTTGTAATTGCTGAGAAGGAACTGATTCAGGTATGCCTCTTAATTTGAGGCTAATCCTCCCGGACCTGTCTTCTAAGTCAGATATTTTGTCCTTTAACCAGTTAATTTCTTAATTGTGTGTGTTATGGGATTCTACTAGTGTGTTGAAAGATGCAGAGTAGCCCCCCATCACCTGCTCTTTGGCCTGGAAGTTTTTAGTACTGGCTATTAGGTCAGCCTGCAGGGAAGCTCTGAGCGATAACATCATGTCTTTTAGCAGAGTATCTGAGACAAGCTGGCCTGATGTAGGAAAGGCTGCTATTGGGTCTGTTTCTCCTTCTGTGTTTCTTTGGGTAGAGACCCGGGGCCCACTCACCTCCCTGTACAGTGCTTCTGGCTCCCTGTGTGGGGAGTGTTTGTGGAATTTGGATTGTGAGGGGCTCCTGGTGGTCGGGCTGGAGTGTGTGGATGATAATCTGCTGAAATCTCCTGCTGGTGTACCTTTGTCACTGTGCTGGCCATGGCCTGTGTTGGAGCTGAAGGCCTGGTCACACTGTTCAGAGCTGCTGCCACTGACATTTTCCTCGAGCCCTCTCTGCATCTGTAAAACCCCGGCATCTTGCTGAGCTGCTGTGGAGCCTTTCTGCGGTGGACCATCCGGGCTTAGATGGAGGTGCTTGGGGTCTTGTGGCTCGTCTGTGAGGCCCGACTTCCCATGGTGGCAGAGCAGAGCTCCTGGCTCAGATGTCCATCTTGGAGCCTGGTAGCCACGCCCCCCTCCAGCTTAAGTCCTGTTGTGGGCTGACAACACACACAACATTTTTGTGGGCTGGGTGGTGTCAGCCCTGTCCCATTTTATTGTGTTTAATACTCAAGCCTTCCCCCATTCAATTTTCCACAACATAGACACTAATCAATCCCTTTAATGAATTTAGATAATTCATTAAGTTAACATCTAATTCAGTTGTAGTTCAAGGAAAGGACTGAGAGGGATAATGTGACTCCTTAGGATAAGACAGGAAGTGTACATAGGAAACAGGACAGCTCTGAAGTCATGGTAAGCTCAACAGGTATGTTTTGCAAGTACTGAACATATATAAGAAAAGTGTTCAGTTGTATATTTAACAGACCAAAGAGTAACCAATGCTCCAAAAATCCAGACGGCTGCACTCCAAAGGAAACTTCCAGCCTTATAGAACAATAAAATCACTTGTACAGCACCTAGACACTGTGAGGACAGAGTACAAGGTCAACGTGTCAGAGCTTACTCATGATTCGCGTTGACCTTTTCCTCTGTCCTCACAGTGTCTGGGTGCTGTACTAGTGATTTTATTGTTCTAATAAACCTGGATGTTTCTTCGAAGTGCAGCCATCCAGATTTTTGGAGTTTTCCATGTACACAGTTAAACGAACTGGGCTTTCACCTGGACGTGTTGATGGGTATAGAGGAAAACAGTGGCAGACTTCCCTTCAGCAACAATTTGCTGTTTATTAATAAAGAGGAGTTTATTGCTAGGGTTTACGTACACTTTAAGGCAAACTGAAAGTCCCAATGACACATGGCAGATCGGTACTGTAATATAACAGTTGGTACAGTTGGAAATTTCAGAGAGGTGCCCTGATCAAGAGCGTAGACCCACCTGGTCTGCTCCTGTGTCTTATTGTTGGCCTAATACAATGATGGGTGTCCTTGCTGGCCAATAGGAAAATAAAGAAGGTGTGAGAAGTTTGTAAAATTGTCCATATTTTTCATTAACTGAATAAAATGATTAAATGTGTTGTGTCGTACTTACCTGGAACAAGTCTGACATGTCTAACTTAACTGGGTGCTTGCTTATTCCAGGTGAGTGAATTAGCGAATTAAGGATAAGGATTACAGCCTGAGCCCAAGATCTTTATAAAAAAAAAATTCAGCAGTGGATGCGTTCACATTCATTTGCTAACAGGTACCTTTTAAACATGCCAATTCACAGTAAATGAAAGAGTTCACATAAACAAAATCTACAGTGCAATGGATCTTCTCCTTGGCACGGTTAATCTGGGGGGGATGAAGGAAAACCTGAATTATTATGTACACACAGAGGATGAGTTATAATTATGGCTGACCGGAATGGATAGAATGTCAACTGTTCAATCTGTTTTGTTTGATAGTTATCACAGGGATGGCGATCATTCACACTGTACATCATTTTATTCATGAAGTTTGTAATCGCCAGGGAGTCCTTTTAAATGTGATTAATTCATAATGAACATCTGCTGTTTACTTTTTTCTATAAAGAGCTATGAATAGATCATTGATCTGTCGTCCCCAGGGGTTTGTTTTCAATGGCATAAGCCTTAATTTAGTATTTGAACACTCTGATATATTATAGTTACATTTACACATTAACTTAGCTGGATGTATTTCGCTAACATGCTTGCTATCTAGCACTTGTACACTACGTGGCGAGGTGATCGACGGATGCTATGTTTGACTTTGCATGCATTTACTTGCAGGAACCTAAGATGGAATCCTGTCTGGGCTTTACCCGCCACCTTGGCAGGGTGGGTTCTGGACCAGATTTTGCGGTCCACTTGTGTCCATCAACAGGTGGTAGAAAGGAAGCAGGTCTGTATCAGATGATTGCTCTGGCCTGGGACTTAGGAGCCATCAAGCCTGAGAGAGCTGATGAACTGAGTTTTACTTTGTGACTGAAACAAAAGATTTGCATTATCTTTGTTTTGTGGGTGACTGGGAGAAGCCCTTCACCTCTGAGTTAGGAAACTGGAAATGTTTAGTTAGTGCTGGATGGCAAAAATGTATTTTCTCTTTTGTGTATTTTATTTACCTGCAACCTTTTAAATAAACCTGCCTACAAGTCAGATTTTAAGAAAACCTGCTGTTTGGACTACCTTTTCCCCAGGGAAGTTAATCCCCATTGAGTTAACTCTTCACAACTGGTATTTTGCGTAGTTCTTTTTTATTTCAGGTTATGATACAGTATGTGGAAATTATTGTTTCCTGTGTGTCTTTGTTTTGTTAGTTCCAGGGTGAAAGGAACTGAAAACTCAGAGAGTGTATATGGTAGATGTGATAGGTCGATCTCCTTGTGAGACAAGTTACATCATCATAGAGGTGGATGTATTCAATGTAAATAATATGGCCCTCTAAATAAAACCACTGACCTCGGGGCGCATGCACGGCTCTCGGCGATGGCGGACGCACTGTAGAGGAGCTCGTCACTAATCCCGCTTTCACCAGCCCCTGCAAAGCTACGATCGCAGCTGAACCGACCCAGGGGTAAGTGGACTACCTACCCACACCCTACAGCACCTGATGGTAAAGATAGGGGATCAGAAACCCCATCTCCGCTCAAGGTCAGAGCCGCGGCCTGGTCCGGGAATGGAGCGCTTCCTTACTAGGCCTGAATCCCCGGCCTCGAGTATCCCACCCGGCCCGGCAGAGCAGGAGCGCAGCGCGGAGCTGGAGGATGTATACCGCCGGTCCCCCCCCCCCTCAGTCTCAACGCTCTGTTGTGCTAACCCCTGAGGTACTAGACGATAAACTCCAAGCTTTATTACATAATATCACTCACAATATAGCACAAGAAATCAATAAACTGTCACAAGATCTGAGGGGGGAACTGGATCAAATAGGAGAACGCACCAATGCACTAGAGAATAAATTTGACGAAATGACCAGCTATCTCCAGGCTTTAGAGGAAGAAAATGCAGCACTAAAACATACAGTATCTCAACTCCAGTTACATCAAGAGGATCTAGAGAACAGAGAAAGACGCCAGAACCTCCGGGTCAGAGGAGTCTCAGAAAACGTAAGTGACAAGAACATCAGAGCATATCTATCGGGCTTATTTAATACTATAGCCCCTGATGTAGTAGATATAGATTGGCGCTTGGACAGAGCACACAGATCCCCGGCCCCCAAACCCCCGGCAGGGGCGAGGCCAAGGGATATCGTGGTGAGATTTCACTACTATGAGAGTAAAGAGGCCCTCACTCAAGCCATCCGCAACCGTTCCCAGATTGACTACAAGGGAGACAGAGTCCAAATATACAGCGACCTCTCCCCCATTACACTTGCAAAGAGACGTTCTCTGAGACCAATACCTCTACACTTGCAATCGCACAAAATCCGCTATTACTGGGGGTTCCCTTTTCATCTCAGCGTCATGAAGGAGGGAACCCAGTATATTTTGCGAGATATTCAAGAAGGTGATGCCTTCATAAAAGCACTGGGTTTACCACCAATGCCAGTTGAGGAGAACCAACCCATGCCTATCACCCCGAGGGCTTTGAAACCACCGTCCAGGATCTGGACCCCAGTACGGGGCAGAGGAAGGAAAACCTACCCATCCACTCCTCAAAGCTCTCAAAACAATAGACCACCAACCTGAAGGGAACTGAGTCAACTAGAGGTGTTGGGTCTTCTTTCTTGTCCATACGCTGGTCTACTAGGACCCTCGGCCCAGGAGCTTAGATCTCCACTTGATGTTCATTGTTAGCTTTTGGCTTAAGTTGCAAGTTCTACCAAAGTTCTCTACACAAACCCTTGTTTCCTCAGACTAATGGGACTATGTTCCCTTTATTTTCTTCAGACGAAACAAAATGCTTGGTAGCCCACTGAGATGGGAGCGGGAGCGGTGCCTCTGTAGGACCATCCTCTCGTCGGCCTCGCCATGTGTCCCCCCTCACCCTGCTGCTGCGGCCCGGGTGTCCTGAGGAACTGCTGTCACTCAGGTTCAGGACTACGGTCCTCAAAATTACACATTTTTTTTCCCTTTTCTACGGTTCTTTTTTAGCTTTTGTTTTTTATTTTTATTTTTTATACTTGTTCTAGGCCTGAAAGGCCTCTGATTGTTACGCTAACCATGTCATCCATAACTTGGCTATTAACCTGTTTTTTCAACGAACATCTGTATGTGGACTTGTCTTCTAAGAGGACGGTACACGTTAAGGGGAAACCCCCCTCTTGTTATAAAATGTTACATTGGCTAGTGATATGCAAAAATGGCATTGAGGATTGCCTCATATAATGTTAAGGGCCTAAATTCCATTAGGAAAAGATGGCTGGCACTGAAGGAATTTAGGTCCTCAGGGGCGGATGTGATCCTAATCCAGGAGGCGCATTTTAAATCTGGAGGCTCCCTTAAATTTGCTTCGAAACAATTCCCACTATCCTATCTGGCGTCAGACGCCTCAGGTAAGGCAGGGGTGGCAATATTGATTAAACGATCATGCCCTATAAAGGTCCATTCATCTTTCTTGGATCCTCGGGGCAGGTTCGTCATCCTGGATTGTGGAATTGCATCTGCCTCATTCACGCTAATGAATATATATGCCCCCAATACGGGTCAGATAAAGTTTTTTTCTGAAGTGTTTAAAAAACTGAAACGTTTTACTAACCCTTTGAAGATAGTAGGAGGGGACTTTAATGTGGTTTTCTCCCCCTCAAGAGATAGGAGATCCCTGACTCAACTAGGCCCTCCCCATCAAATACACTCATTGGCCAAATCATTTCGAAGGATCATTAGGGAACAAAGTCTTTATGATACATGGAGAATTAAACATCCAACTGGCAGACAATTCTCCTTTTTCTCCCCTCCACATAAAATGTTTTCCAGATTGGACTATTTTTTGTCTCACCCCCTCTCTTGGGTAATGTTGTATCATCCGAGATTGGTCAAATATCCTGGTCAGACCACGCCCCGATTTTTTGGGATCTAATGATGACCCAGATTTATCCAAAGAAATGCCATTGGCGTTTAAACGAATCGCTCCTTGGCCGCTTGGATACCAAGGAAAAATTGTCCAAATCTCTGCTGGAATTTTTCCAAATCAATGAGGGATCTGTGTCAGGGATCTCCACCCTATGGGAGGCCCATAAGGCCTATTTCAGGGGTCAATGTATAGCAGAAGGTTCAAGGTTAAAAAAAGATACAGCTGCTCGGAGACAGGAGTTAGTGACCAGATTGAAGGGAGCTGAAAGGAAACTTATAGCCTCCCCTACAATCACCCTCCTCAGGGAAGTGACCTCTATATGCAATCAGTTGAAAGCATTAGCTATGTCTAAAGTGGATAAATCTTTATTATGGGCAAAACAAAAATTCTATGAATACGCAAACAAGCCCCACAAAATATTAACAAATAGACTCAACCCACGCCCCTATCATACATTTCCGGATTTCTTAAACAATCCAAATGGGACATCCACTCACTGCCCTCAGACTATGACAAAGATCTTTGGTGATTTTTATCACAAACTATACAATTGCCTATCCCCAACCCACCACCCCCCATTTGAAAAAAAAGCCTTCGAGGAGTTCCTTAAGGATGTGAATCTACCACAGCTATCCTCTGAAGATATCTCACTAATGAATGCCGACATTACAGCAGCAGACCTAGAGGACACCATTAAGAAGTTACCTACGGGCAAATCACCAGGCCGGGATGGTCTTCCCTATTCATATTATAAAAGCTTTCAATCTATTCTGACCCCTCGCCTTCTGTCCCTATACAACTCCCTTTTACAAGGGAAGATCCCACACTCTTCCTTCCTACATTCATACATTACAGTCATCCCGAAACTCGAGAAAGACACCTCAGTGCCTGACAACTACAGGTCAATCTCATTGTTAAACTCAGATTATAAAATATTTACAAAGATCTTAGCAAATAAGCTTTCTTAGCTACTCCCTAAACTCGTAGACAAGGACCAGGTAGGTTTTGTCCCCTCCAGACATGCTGGAGATAACACCAGATGGACAATTAACCTTATAGACATGCTAAATAGGATCCAGCGCCCAGCAATAGTTCTGAGTCTGGACACCCAAAAGGCTTTCAACAGGTTGAGTTGGCCATATATGTTTGAGGTACTAGCCAGATACGGCTTCAAGGGCCCCTTTGTAAAGGCATTGAAGGCGCTGTACTCGGAACCAATGTTCCAGGTGCAGATGGCCTCTTTTACTTCGGGGTCTTTCGGGGTGTCAAATGGGACCAGACAGGGCTGTCCACTGTCGCTGCTATTGTTTGTTCTATGCCTAGAGCCTATGGCTGCAGCAGTCCGAGAGCACCCAGACATAGTGGGGGTCCCAATGAAACAGAGGGAATATAAATTATCACTGTTTGCAGACGATGTATTACTGACACTGATTTGTCCCTTTACTTCATTGCCTAACCTACACGCCCTCTTATCGCAATTTAGTTCTCTTTCAGGATATAAAATCAATACGACTAAAACGGAGGCCCTCCCTCTCCACATTAATCCAAATGATTTAGCCACACTCCAGAGCACTTATCAATATAAATGGTGTTCCCAGTCCTTGAAATACCTAGGAGTACAAATAACAAAGACATATGCCTCCCTATACCAGGCGAACTATACTCCCCTGCTAACCAGAATTAATGAGATGATAAAAAGCTGGAGCTCCTATCCTATTTCATGCTTGGGGAGGATACATGTTTTAAAGATGTCCATAATGCCGAAATTGCTATACAATTTTGATACACTCCCTGTTCAGGTGCCTACATCACAGCTCAAGTGGCTCAGAAGGAGATTTTTACAATTTATATGGAAGGGAGGGGCCCATCGAGTAGCTAATTCAGCCCCAAACACACGGGAGGATTAGGGGCCCCAGACATTTTAAAGTACTACTACGCCTCTCATTTAAGGACAATAGCCTCTTGGACTGTCCTACAGGCACCAAACAGATGGACAGAGATAGAGACGGGTTCCATCCACCCAGCGCACCCCTGCGCTCTTGTGTGGACACCGCCCTCATACCGAAACCCTAAACTTATAGATTGCTGCACTGCTCCCATGCGATTCACAATGAGGATATGGCAGCAGTGCAGGGAGAAATTCTTTCTCACATCACCTTATACGCCTCTATCAAACATTTTATATAATCCTCAAATACCTGATAGCCTTTCCCATAAAAGTATGGAACCATGGTCCCAGGCTACAATATTTCAGCTCCGTCACCTGGTTCACCCAGTGACACATAAATTACTTACCTTCCCTGACTTACAGAAGAAACATAAACATAAACTACCTAGACATATGCTATACTCATACCTGCAAATGAAACATTATCTTTCAACAATTACCCCCACACTACATGAGGAAATGGTCCTCTATTTTACAGGAACCTATGTCTCTCCACACCTGGGGCAAAATATGGTCTGCCTCAAATAGAGTATCTAGATGTGTAGCCCAGAAAGAGACAGCCCTTAAGGTGCTAATGTTTTGGTATAGAACCCCTGAAGTGGTACACCACTATGACCCCTCCCTATCCCCAATTTGCTGGAGGTGTGGGAGGGAAAAGGGAACTTTGTTTCATATTTTCTGGCAATGTGGGCAAATTGTTCCCTTTTGGGAAGAGGCGATGTCTGTCCTCCGGCAGGTGACGGGGAAGGAGCTGCCACTAGATCCGCTGCAGTGCCTCCTCGGACTACCGTATGAGGAGGAGAACAAACTCATAAACAAACTGATCTCTTATATATTCCTAGCAGCAAAAAGAAGCATTCCGGTACTCTGGCTGAGTGCAACACCTCCCTCTAGACAACAACTCCTTCAGAATATAAGGGATATTCGTAGAATGGAATATATGACAGCCACTGTGCATGATGAGGTTTTGAGATTTTATAAGGTATGGGACCCATGGGATCATTTTGATTCAGATAGACTTGATAAGCAAAATTAATTCTACAAAGCTGATTGAAATATTCTTTTTTCCTGTATGCATCGCTGTTGTTCGAATCAAGTGTACCCTAGTACTACTAATAGAAGTTTACGAGTACAGGAGACGAAATATGCTGCTCTCTTTCTCTCACCCTCATTCTCTAAATCTCCACCTCTTATATCCCTACCGCTAAAGTGCATTTTCTTTTCATGTTAACCATACTCTTCCTTTCTTATCCAAAAAGTTAAAAGGTAAAACTGGAACTCTAACACACATCTCAGCACAATGTCTGTACTAAACTATTTAGGAATGTTTGTTACTGCTATTTGATCATATCAGATGTTTCATAGCATATGTTATATATTGTGATCTCTCCCTTTTTTACTCAATAAAAAAGTACAATTTGAAAAAAACCACTGACCACATCAAGCAAACAAAAACTGGCATTCAGGCAAGTATCTGGTCTACACCAGGCAATTGTTGTACCATATGGATATCAATCATTTCTTACAAAATGTGGCCAACAAACAAGCAATACAAAGACTTACCTATATACACCGATCACCCAGAACTTTATGACTACCCACGTAATATTGAGTAGGCCTCCCTTTTTCAGCCAAAATAACCCCTTTTGCCCCAAAACAGACCTGACCCATCAAGGAATGGAAGCCACTAGACCTCTGAAGCTATGCTGTGGTATCTGGTATCAAGCCATCAATAGCAGATTCTTTAAAGTGGCTGTAAACTTCAGTCATGAAATCGGAACAGAGCACATGCAGTATATCTGCAGTGTTTATTTATCTCTCTCCAAAGCTCTGGGTGTCGTTTCTATCTGGTGCTTTGTTCCTATGTTATCAGTATGTGTCACTTCTGAGAAGTTTTCCTTAAAATAAAAATAAGATAAATTTGTGTTGGGAGGGAGATAAGCACACATCTTGTCTCTTCATAATACAGCTCTGCATGCTCCTTCGTTCCTCTGCCTATGTGGGGGGTGGGGGTGATGTCCCTTTCCTCCAATCAGCTCTCACACAGTGTATAAGAGCTGTAACTGCAGCTCTCCACTGCCTCCTCTGTACTCCGCACAGATGCATACCAATTTTATCATGAATCTGCTCTTTTGAAGGGCTGCAGACAAGAGACGAATACAGATAGACATGTAAAACTTATGTAGGAGGATTTGTTTCATCTCGGTATATCATCTGAGGCTTAATCACTTCACTGGGTATATGTGAGGGTTCACAACCACTTTAAGTCCTGTTAAGTTGCAAAGTGGAGCTTCCATGGATTGGACTTATTTTTCCAACACATCTCACAGATGCTCAATTGTATTGAGATCAGGAAAATTTGGAGGCCATGTAAACACCTCAAATTCATTGTTGTGTCCCTTTAACCATTCATGAGCCATTTTTTAAGCATGGCAGGGCACATTATCGTGCTGAAAGAGGCCGCTGACATTAGAGAATACCATTTACATGAAGGGCAGTACTTGGTCAGCAACAATGTTTAGGTAGGTGGTACATGTCAAAGTAACATTAACATGAATGGCAGGCCCCAAAGTTTCCCAGCAGAACACTGCCAAAAGCATCTGGCAGCTTGTCTTTTTCCCATGCTACATCCTGGTGCTATCTCTTTCCCAGGTAAGTAATGCACGTGCACTTAACCATTCATCAGACAAAGCCAGCGTCTTCCATTAGTTCATGGTTCAGTTCTGATGCTCACGTGCCCATTGTAGGCACTTTTGGCTATGGACACGGGTCACTTTGGACACTGTGACCCGATCTTCAGTACACAGCCCCATACACAACAAACTGCAATGCCCATTTTTTTCTGCTTTCAACTAGTGATGGGCTGAACACCCCCCTGTTCAGTTAGCAGCAGAACTCCTGAACAGGCGAAATGTTCTAACCCGAACAGCGAACCCCATTGAAGTCTATGGGAGCCGAACAGGGTAATGGCCGTAGAGATGGCGATCCTGCCAGGAACCGTAATGGATGCCATGGGCACTTCCCGATGTGCATGCGTGGTCACGTAAATCTGCGATTGCTTGATGGGAATTGGCGTGCGCGCATGTGCGGTGGCACAAATCTGCGATCGCGCCCACGCACAACGTGACAGAAGGGACCTGCCTGACTGAAGTGCTGGTTTATCTTCAGCTCTCCTGGTTCCTGAATCCTGTAAACCGTGCTTGATTCCCGTTGTGACCCAGCTTGATCCTTGACCTGCTACCTACTCTCTTGATCTATGACCCGGCTTGTTCCTCTGACTATTCATCTGCCTGCTTACCAGTGTTTGACCCTCGGCTTGCTGAAAGGACTTTGCCTCTGCTTGATCTACTGTGTATGACCCCGGCTTGCCTTATGGACTTTGCTCCTGCTTGATCTACTGTGTATGATCCCGGCTAACCACATGAACTCTGTCTCTGCCTGAACTACTGTGTTTGATCCTCTGCCTGCACACAGACTTTCCTCTGCCTAATTCACCGCATCAGTCCCCGGCTCCCCTTCTTGGATTTGCTCCTGTGTGAATAAAGGCCCGTAAACACGGTCTGATGGTTGGTCAAAAACAGTCGTCCAACAGCCCGTTGGCTGATAATCCGATCGTGCGTACGCACGATTCTACAGCCAATTTCCAATCGTCAGCCAACCGAAGTTGGATGACGAAACTAGAAAACTTGTGTTGGCCAACAAAGAGTTGACCGATTGATGGCATGTGTGTACAGAAGTTGACCAACCAACAGTTGGAAGTGCACACACGCATGCTCGGAATCCAGGAAGTGTTTGGTCGTGTAACCTGTGTTCTTAATTCACAAATCACATTCACCTGAACTTCCTCGTTATACGCTCGGAACACGTCACTACATTCGGCTTTGTTGACCGATTACTTGCTTTGCATTAGTACGTTAGACCAAACCGCCGTCGCCCAATTTGGGAAAAAATTGGACGTTCGGTTGACCAACCATCGACTCGTGTGTATAAGGCTTTACTGTGTTTGAACCTGGCTTGTTACATGGACTGTGCTCTCATCTGTCACTGCAGTGTTCGACCCCCAGCTTGCTCAGCGCTCTCTTCCAGGCCGGATTGCCTGTGCTGGACATACAGCTTACTTCTATAGACTTGCCATCTGTACCTACTGGTCCTATTACACCTGTTCCGGTGACCCCACAGACTCTGAGCTACATGCTGTACCTGAGCAAAAGAAAAAAGGTGACCGTACTCGTATAACCCTGGGTTATGATTAAGCAGGTTTGTCCCTGCGAAACGCGTTAACCTTGCTTTCTTGGCTGTGCTATTGTCAGCCTTTTGGATGTTTTTTATTTTACAATAAATTCATCTATCAATTTTTTCACTGCAATACGAGTGCGGTCACCTTTTTTCTTTTGCTCAGTTATCTTGATGACGGACTTCAGACTTGCACCGCTGAACAGTGATTATTCCAACTCTTTACACCTGGAGCTGTTCCACTCTCTTTCTCTTTTGTACATGCTGTACCTCCCTGCTAAGGTGACCCTCAGCCAGGCCTTTACTGCTGCAGCCATACACCAGCCTTGCCATACCCAGCTTGAGTTCCTGTGCATCAGCTCCTGGTCTCAGCCTTCACCTCCTGCACCTGCCAGGCTATCCAATTATTGCTGGCAACATGTGCTTCTTTGTGCTGCATGCCCTCTGTCTTACTCTCAGGGGTATAGTGCACTCAGCCACAAGGGGAGCCCCTCTCTGCACTTGGCTTTGGATCAGGTACGTGACACGTATATGCAAGTCATAAGGGTATGGGGGTCTGGGTGCTGCCCTCGGGGATATGTATCGATAATTTTTTTTTAAATAGTTTTTTCAGGAGCAGCGATTTTAAAGATGCTAAAGTGCAACAATGAAAATTAAAAATTCCTTTAAATATTGTGCACGGGGGTCCCCTTAATGTGTCTGTAAAGTGGCGCATTTGTAACATGCTACAGCAAAACTGACATTTTTTTATTTTTTTTTTATTTATAGATGAACCAAAGATGACAATAAAAGTAAACAGCAAACAGCCTGTGTGCCAAGGAACAATACAGTCAACAGAGTAATAACATTCAATGTAGATATCCCAGTCCAACAGTATTTGCAAGTTGGACTGGAAAAGACAGGCATGTGAATTCAATACAGATTACAAAACATCTGGCAAAATAGAGTCTAACGATGACTGAGTATACTAAACGGCTCCAAGCTGTGACATTGTGCATTAAATTTTAAACTTGAACAAGAAAAAGATTATGAAAGAAA
This sequence comes from Glandirana rugosa, assembly GCA_018402905.1. Lineage (NCBI taxonomy): Eukaryota > Metazoa > Chordata > Amphibia > Anura > Ranidae > Glandirana > Glandirana rugosa. The sequence goes on from BLSH010033236.1 coordinate 582,859, forward strand.
CGGGAGGGGTAAATGGAGAGGGGAAGGAGAGTAAGAAGTATTGGGGTGAAAAAAAGGGGGGGGGAGGGGGTGAATGCAGAGGCTTCGGTTAGAGCCCAGATGTCCACATATCATTCGGTCCAAGATAGGCATAAGATGGTTCATGAGTATTGGGAATATTCCCCAGAGAAATTAAACTGGTCCCAGTAGACCCATCTGGCCCTATGCTCCTCCGATTTATCCCAGAGATCAGAGGTCAGATGCTCCATGCTTTCTATATCATTCATTCTGGCGAACCATTGGGTAAGAGTAGGAGGAGATTGTTGTTTCCATAAGGCTGGGATACACGCTCTAGCTGCGGAAAGTAAATGTTGCAGCAAAGATTTATGGTACTTTTTCTGGGAAAGAGGGGTCAGGTTAAAAAGAACTGCTGCAGGGTCATTGGACAATGAGATATCCGTGAATTTGTAAATAATTTGGGGGACTTGCTGCCAGAATAGACGGATGCCAGGACACTCCCAAAAAATGTGTAAAAGTGTTCCCTTATGAGAATTGCATCTCCAGCAACAATCATCGAGTTGTGGGAATAGTTTAGGTAGTACAGCTGGGGTTCTATACCAGCATGTGTCACAAATCCACACACGCCCACGGCGACTAGCTAACCGTGACATGCGTGCCGTGACTGGGAGTATATGATGGAATAAGGGGGAACTTATACTGCCGTAAGATTATCCTGCAAGCTAAAACCCCGGTGCTAATCACTCTTCCCACTGTCCACACACCCACACCAGACCCACAATAAATGATAGCCTGCCACTACTCAGCCGTTTATCCTCGGATTGGTCTGTTGAGCCACCACACATACACAGATCTTCGTCTGGCAGATCTGTTAGTTTACAATCGGCATGCAATCTGCCCACACACAGAGCAATTGTACACCGACTGGCCTGTAGCTTAAACCGTATTTTAAGGCACTAAAATGCAACAATCTCTCTAGGGATATGAGTCCTATGTTATTACACAGAAGTCACGTATTAATTTTAACATTTAATATCCCGAAAGTGGGCATTGCATAAAATATATACAAATAAAAAAAAAGAGTTACAAAAAATACAAAAAGATAAACAGACAATACATACAATTGGCAATTTGCTATGAAAATAAAAGGGGATAAAAACAGAAATAAACGTTACGTTACCACAGTCTATCCCTGGACAGAAGTATGTCTAGAACGGGTGGATCCCTCTCAGTTTAGTACTGACTTCGTAGAGGGGACACTTGGAACAATGAGACTCCCCAATTTATTGGAATATGGATGTGGGCTGGACGTTAGCCCCCGGCTAACGTGGACCTAGCAGATCGCCCCCTGCGGTTCCTGCAGTCAGGGAGGCTAGAACTCCTCTAGGTGTTAAATGGATCAACTGGACTCTTTAACTTGCTTAGTTCTATTTAGATGCTAATGAAATGACATATGGCATGGCTAACATTACATGCTATACTTTTCAACACTCAGAATTAAACTACATCCACAATTATACTATTTCTATAAATCACATCACATCTTGCTGAGGTAAACTATCTTACACGTTACATTTATGTTTACAGCATGTCACAAGTTTGTATGTTGTTTCCTGGAACTGACTACACAATGATGATTTGTGGGCAAAAAAGAGAATCCTGTCTTTTTGTTGTGCTATAAAAGTGACCTGGATGTCTTTTTCCCATTTGGCGAGAAAGGGGGGGGGGGGTTCTGACTGCCCATGAAGTTCTAGTAGTGCCTTGAATGAAAATGACGTATTGGACCATCTTCCAGACAGAGTTCCTCAAACGAGCTGAGGGGCCTCTGAAAAAGGTGTGGCTTGGGAAGTGAGCTCAGAAAATGCGACAATTGGAAAGCTCGCCAGTGGTCCAGGAACTGAGATCCCGGGCCCGTCAGCAGGGTCTTGTTCGGGGTCCAGCCGTTTGTGCAAAAAAAAATAGAATGCACGTAAGAGCTTCTGGGCCAAGTGGGTACTAAATGCTGGGTCTGACAGTCCTGGACTGAACATGGGATGTCCTATTATCGATGTCATAGGGGAAGGAAAACTGTTGAGAGTGGAATGTTTATAAAACCTTTCAGATTGGGCCCAATTAATGGGTGTTGGGAGAGGTGAGATGCATATAGCTTCCCTGCCCAAGGGAGGCCCAGACAGTGTTGCCAACCACCAGTATTTTTACTGACAGTCAGTAAAAACAGGCAATTTTATTCTGCCAGTAAATGCCAGTAAAAGGAAAAGGTTGCCAGTAAAAAATATGGCTGCGATGCTAGGCTCAGTCTGGAGCCGGCTGAGAACATCCGCGTGCCTGCTACAGTGTATTTGGGTGGCTCTGGTGGTGCCCGAGTATGTTGTGTGATGTCATGGTGCAAGGGAGCCAACAGAGTGGGCAGAGCCTCGCATGTGTGTCTGCGGTATGGGAGCATGGCAGGCTGGGAGTGGGACCGTCAGTGCTGTTTGGACTGGAGTGGGCTGAAGAAACTACCTGGCTTGGAGAGAGACTGTCACTGTGACTCAGGAGGGGACGTGTCATGTCGGTGAGGTATCATCATCGCTGCTGCACACTGCTGTCAGTGTCACTGTGTTAGTCAGTTTCAGGTGTGTGTGCCGCCCATTATAATTTCTTGCCCTCCTGAGTCCTGTCCCTGAGCTACTTACTTACTATATAGAAAATAAAATAAGACATATGTTTTGTTACCTTACTATCTACCTTAAATCACATTGCTAATTACATATTGTACTTGTTTGTAGCCTAAATACTGAAATTTACACTTAAAACAAATTTTGTAACTTTTGGAAATGCCAGTAAAAACTTGGCTGTGCCAGTAAATTTTTGGTGTTGTGTCAGTAAATTTCAACCTGGTAGGTTGGCAACACTGGGCCCACGATAGGTGCCCATGCTGCATCCTGCTCTATAGAGACCCATAATTTAGTGGTGCCATGCCTACACCAGTCCACTATTCTATTCATGTGGACCACTGTATAGTAAAGCGCTAGGAACCCTATTCCGCCCTTTAGTTGCGATGGAGCAAAAGTGTTCTGGCCAGTCAGGGAGGCTTACCACGCCAAACAAAGTTAATAAAGGTGGATCTTACGGAGCAAAAGTTTGTTTGGGGGATCCTAATAAGCAAGGTCTGCATTAAGTATAAAAGTCTGGGCATCGCGTTCATATTTAGCACATTACAGCAGACAGAGAGGACAAAAGGGGCTGAAAATTAAGTTTGAATATGGAGTTTAGATTTGCAAGGATTTTTGTCCCTAGATATTGCATACAGTAAGTAAGTAGCCCATTGAAAAGGGAAAATTACGCCGTAAGAGTGGAGTCTGGGAGAGAAACGTTAAGAGCCTCAGATTTTTGGTGATTTACCTTGAAGTTGGACAGGGCACCATCATTTTTCAGTTCCCTTAACAAGGAGGGTAAGGAAGTAAGAGGTTCCGTGATGTAAAAAAGAAGGTTGTCGGCGAAGGCCGCCACCTTGTGGTGGTAAGTAACAGTTTGGACCGCTCTCATATCTTGGTTATTTGCTATGTGTTGAAGAAATGGTTCCAAGATGAGTATAAAAAGGAGTGGTGATAGGAAGCAGCCCTGTCTGGTACCATTAGAGACCCCAAAAGAGTCAGAGTTAAAGCCGTTGACTCTAACGATAGCAGTCAGGTCGGCATAAATGGCAGATATGCAAGACAAGATTGTGGGAGGCATACCAAAACACTTGAGGGTTTCAAAGAGGAAGGTCCAATCAACTCTGTCAAAGGCCTTTTCAGTATCTGTAGACAGAAGCATTAGTGGGGTGTTGAGTTTCTTTGCTGATGCAATAATGTTTATGGTTCTAATGGTAGTGTCTCTTGCCTCCCTGGATTGGATAAACCCTGCCTGGTCTAAGGGGATGAGACGTTGCAAGATAGTGTTCATTCTGGTTGCTATGATTTTGGTAAATAGCTTAACTTCGCAGTTAGCTGGTGTTAGCTGGCACAGTGTAGCGGGTCTTTGTTTGGTTTCAGAATGACTGAAATGCTAGCCCTTAATAGATCAGAGGGGACACTCTGGCTGTCTGTAATACCATTGAAGGCTTCTAGGAAATAAGGCGTGAGCTGCGATTGGAAGGCTATGTAATATACAAGTGTAAAGTCACCCGGGCCTGGCACTTTCCCAGGCTGGGTCGCAGCTATGGCCACTGCAAATTCGTCAGCTGAAAGTGGTTAGGATAAGGATTCCCGTTCCTCCTGCATAAGCATAGGAAGTTGAGCTTCCTGTAGGTAAATTGTTCTATCAGAAAGTATAGTAGTGCATTGAGAGGTCATAGAGATGGATCTCAAGTTATATAATTCCGAATAAAACTTGCGAAAGGCATCAGCTAGCTCAGGAGTGGAATGTATTTTGGCACCAGATGAGGTAGATAAAGTGGATACGAATGATTTACAATTTTGAGCTCTTAGAGCTCTAGCTATCATACGGCCGCATCTGTTGCCATATTCATAGTACGTGTTTGGCTTCATAAAGGGAGTATTCCCTGATCAGTTCCCATATTTTCGTAAGTTCCCTCTCTTGGGCAGGGTCCTGCTAAAGTTTGTGTGCTTGCTCCAGAGTGTGTAATTTATCAAGCAGGTCAATCAACATTTTCATTCTGCGTCATTCGGCCGCATATCCTTGCTTAATAAAGATCCCACGGATAACGCACTTATGTGCGGACTACAGGGAGAGGGGGTTTTCCACTGCTCCCTAATTTGTGGAGAAATAATTGTTCAGTTCGCGCAGTATGTCCGCTGTAATTTCTGGGTCTTTTAGCAGTGACTCATTTAGATGCCATATCGGTGTGCTAGAATGTTGTTGTTGGGAAGTTACTTCTAATATAATCAGAGCACGATCAGAAATTGCAATATGAAAAATTTCAGCCTTAGTAATTAGAGGGATAGTAAAATGTTTGATGAGAAAGAAGTTGATTCTGGAATATGAGCCATGTGAGGAAGCGTAATATGTGTAATCTCTCTCCTGAGGATAGAAAATTCTCCAAATGTCAACCAGTTGATGTGAGTGGAGAAAATCCCAGAGGCGCTGGCTGGCTGGAGCCTCTAGGGGTGGAAGTTAGTCCCGCAGAGGAGTCCCTGCGAGGGTCAATGGTCATGTTAAAGTCTCCCCCTAAGATAAGTGTCCCTTCCATGAAGAAATCAAGAGTAGAAAGAAAGGATTCAAGAGCCGTCTCTTGATTGGTATTGGGCAGATATACTTTCGCCAGTGTAAAAGTGCAGGAATAAAGTTTCCCTTTCAGCAGAAGGAATCTGCCCTCCGGATCCCGGTATACGTTTGAAAGTTGCCATGGAAGGGACTTAGCAATAAGAATGCTAGTTCCTTTGGATTTGGAAGATGGGGAAGGGCTATGATAGACCATAGAAAAATTGTTGTTGTGCAGTTTAGGGATCTTATCTGCTCTGAAGTAAGTCTCTTGGAGAAAGACTATGTGAGCCCTCAGTCTCCTGAGCATCTTGAGGCAGCTAGTTCATTTCTCTGGGGAATTTAGACCCTTTATATTCCTGGAAATAATCTTCATGGACATGGTTGATGGGACATTGGTAGGCTCTCGACGTTACCTCAGGGGAGGATGGGAAGGGGTATAAGGGTACTGGAGTGGGATAGAAAAAAAAGGGGGGGTAGGAGAGGGATGAAGGGTGTTATACTACAGCTTACTTAAGCCTAGAGAGATTGGCAAGGGGGTAGGGGGAGGAGGGATTAGACAAAAGAGAAAAGAGCAACAAAACTAATGTTCCCAAGAGCAGATCTACTGCCACCAGGGCAGAGAAAGCCTAGAGTGGGTAGCGGTAAGGCACTTTTGGATGAAGACCCTTGATCCAAGGGGCTTCCACCAGCCGTAATGCAAAAGACACAATACAAGTACATAGTAACTTGAATTACACACTTCTCCCAGCGTAAGAACAGGTAATGGATTAAACGGCTGATTAGTATTCTGTTTGAAACACCAAAGTGAATCAAATTAAAGCGTTGCTCCTAAAAAGCCCCCCTGGTTTGAAAGTCTGTGAAGGTTAAGAGGTCCTGCAAGGACAAAGCCAATCAACTCTAGTAAACAAGCATTAGTGTAACACTCCGAAGGCACAAAATGTACTATTGGGACAAATGGATCAGAATGTTTTGTATATGTACATATCATACCCCAACACAAGGGTAGCCACTTATATGTGGCGATCACCCCACCTAGACTAATGGAGTACCCAGGGAGTGGGACCACTTACCGTGGTAGACCGAGGTAGAGGAGGTGATTTGTAGCTCCCTGAGGGGAAATTGTTTCATTTGTATTATGGGCCAAGCGAAACTAGGGTTGATAATAGGGATGGGGGATGACCACTTTCTGATAGTGTTGCTGGCATCAGCTGTTCCCCACCCATGAGACCGCAGGGGCCCCCACAGGAGCATTAATCTGTTTCTCACAGCAGCAGCAGGAACCTCTCCCTATAGCAGTATGAGATGATTTTAGAACACTAATCTATCCCTCACAGCAGCAGCAGGAACCTCTCCCTATAGCAGTATGAGATGATTTTAGAACACGAATCTATCCCTCACAGCAGGAGCAGGAACCTCTCCCTATAGCAGTATGAGATGATTTTAGAACCCTAATCTATCCCTCACACCAGCACCAGGAAGGAACCTCTCCCTATAGCAGTATGAGATGATTTTAGAACACTAATCTATCCCTCACAGCAGCAGCAGGAACCTCTCCCTATAGCAGTATGAGATGATTTTAGAACACTAATCTATCTCTCACACCAGCACCAGGAACCTCTCCCTATAGCAGTATGAGATGGTTTTTGAACGCTAATCTATCCCTCACACCAGCACCAGGAACCTCTCCCTATAGCAGTATTAGATGATTTTAGAACGCTAATCTATCCCTCACAGCAGCCCCAGGAACCTCTCCCTATACTAAGTATGAGATGATTTTAGAACGCTAATCTATCCCTCACAGCAGCAGCAGGAACCTCTCCCTATACTAAGTATGAGATGATTTTAGAACGCTAATCTATCCCTCACAGAAGCACCAGGAACCTCTCCCTATAGCAGTATGAGATGATTTTAGAACGCTAATCTATCCCTCACAGCAGCACCAGGAACCTCTCCCTATACTAAGTATGAAATTATTTTAGAACGCTAATCTATCACTCACAGCAGCAGCAGGAACCTCTCCCTATAGCAGTATGAGATGATTTTAGAACACTAATCTATCCCTCACAGCAGCAGCAGGAACCTCTCCCTATACTAAGTATGAGATGATTTTAGAACGCTAATTCATCCCTCACAGCAGCACCAGGAACCTCTCCCTATAGCAGTATGAAATGATTTTAGAATGCTAATCTATCCCTCACACCAGCACCAGGAACCTCTCCCTATAGCAATATGAGATGATTTTAGAATGCTAATCTATCCCTCACAGCAGCACCAGGAACCTCTCCCTATACTAAGTATGAGATGATTTTAGAACGCTAATCTATCCCTCACAGCAGCAGCAGGAACCTCTCCCTATAGCAGTATGAGATAATTTTAGAACGCTAATCTATCCCTCACAGAAGCACCAGGAACCTCTCCCTATAGCAGTATGAGATGATTTTAGAACGCTAATCTATCCCTCACAGCAGCACCAGGAACCTCTCCCTATACTAAGTATGAGATGATTTTAGAACGCTAATCTATCCCTCACAGCAGCAGCAGGAACCTCTCCCTATAGCAGTATGAGATGATTTTAGAACACTAATCTATCCCTCACAGCAGCATCAGGAACCTCTCCCTATACTAAGTATGAGATGATTTTAGAGCGCTAATTTTTCCCTCACATCGGCAGCAGAATCCTTTCCCTACACTAGCCTGAGAGCATGTGACATGTAGCGCTACGTGACTCCAGCTCATATCGAGGCTGGGTCACAAGATGCACTGGCCAGTCACAGCCATGCCATTAGTAGGCATGGCTGTGATGGCTTCTAAGGGCAAATATGTGAAACGCTTGTTGATTGGCTGCCCTGCAGCTATTCAAAAGGCGCAAAAAATACCCAAACCCGAACCCGGACTTTTTCTCAAATGTCCGGGTTTGGGACACGGACATCCCAAAGTCCGGTACAAACCCAAATTTTACAGTTTGGGTTCGCACAACTCTATACATAACATATACCAACATATACATATGAACACCCTATACTGAGCAAGGTAAAGCACCACCCAAATAACCGAAGCCTGGAGGTAGAGTTTTACACACACAGTAGGCATAATGGTCTAAAGAAGTATAAAGAACTCTGAGTTGCCTCCACATTGGTCTGTCAACACGTTTTGCTTCCCAGAGCTTCCTCAGGACGGATATGGGGGTGGGTGCTGTCTGGCTCTAGCATTTGGGGGGGCAAGGAACTGACATCAATAAAAGAACACATGACAGTGCGGCCAAGCTTCCCAAGACCAAACTTTAAATGGGCCTTGTGAGATGCACACTGATATTGTGGGTAAGTGAATCTCGAGTATATGAAAAAGCCACCTAGAGGTGTATAGCCCTATTATCCATTGGGGATACAATGCTCACCATATGAGTGGCTCTGTGGCAGAGGTCAATTGTAAATAGGGTAGGTTGCAGTGTGTGGATCCTGGGTAATGATCCAGGATGAATGCACATAAAATTGTGGTCAGTTCAAAAGCATGCGTCCCCACCGGCTGCCTTTTGCATCGTATCCCCAATGGGCTTGGTTGTCTATACATCAGTGTGAGGGAAGTTTTTCTTCAATCCTTTTCCATGTTAAAGACGGTACTAAAATGTGAATGGAATTCTGCCTGCGTTACACGTTCTGGGATGCCCCAGAGCCGAATGTTCTGTCTACGACTGCGATTTTTCAGGTCATCAAGAAGCTGTACAATTTGATCAGCTAGATCAGTATGGGCAGATTGGAGGTGATCAATTGTATGTGCCACTGCCCCTTTATCCTGTTCCAATACTGCCACTCTATCGTCCATCTTAGACATTTCTTGCTTCAGTTCCTGCTACTCTCAGTGCAGATTCCCCCTGGTCAGCTAGAGCCTCAAAGTTGGCTCTTGTAGGTAGCTGTTGGAGAAAGGTCCATAGGGTCTGCTCGGTGAATTGTGCAGTGGGGGGTCTGGGCTGTGAGGCGTCTTTAGTGAGTGGACTCACTGTCATCTGTGGAGAAGGATCCAGCAGCCAGGTGCCAGTATCTGTTTTGCAGCTGCAATTGTGGCTCTGTGAGAGGGTAGGTGCTACAGCCCAGACCTAATGTCCCATCCCCCGCATCGGAAGACATAGAAAAGGAGCAAGGCATGCACGGGGAGAGGTTGCTAGGCGGGGAGAACGGTGGTATGTCCCATTCCTCTCTGTGATCCCCTTGTTTGGTGGCTGTGGAGTCCGGAGCGGGAAGAATACTGGAGGGGGGGCGGCGCCATCTTGTTCCAGGGTCGAGGCCTTCTGTGGATAGGTATCGCTCCATGCTGGTAACGGCTGAGTTGGAGATGTTCGCGGTGTGGACTGTAGTCAGCGGGGCTGGGAGAGACGAAAATGCAGAGTTGAAGCTGTACAGCAAGGCTGGGAGAGCACCTCAGGATGGGAGCTCGACTATCTCACGTCCTCATCTGTCCTTGCTGAGACCTTGCCCCCAAAACTGACATTTCTAAATAAAAAAAATCCCATTTAAAATGACTCGCGGTTACTATTCCAGGCACCCGGCAAATAAAAAATAAATTAAAAACGCCTAGGGGTCCCCCCTAAAATCTATACCAGACCCTTATCTGAGCATGCAGCCTGGCATGTCATGATGGGGGGTAGAGCGAGAAGCCCCCCTCCTGAACCATACCAGGCCTCATGCCCTCAACCTGGGGGGTGAGTGCTTTGGGGCAGGGGGACTCTGCACCCCCACCCCAAAGCACCTTGTCCCCATGTTGATTGAAAAGAAAACATTTTAAAAAAGTGTCTCGCAATGTAAATCCACCATCAATCACACCGCTCGACGGACCCGAAAAATAGGAAAAGTGGATAATGCTTCGCCTCCATTGGAGGCCCTACCATATGCGCTCTCTTCGCTTTGACAACTGTTATATAGACAAGGGCAGGCATTCTGGTGATGTAACCAGGTGGCCCTGCCCCTCCTAACCTCATGTAATGTCACATGATGTCAGGAGGGGGGGTCACCCGGTTACATCATCAGGTGGCTCTGCCCTTGTTTATATAAGAGCTGTCAAAGTGAAGAGAGTGCATACGGTGGGAGGCCTCCAATGGAGGCGGAGCTTTTTCCACTTTTCCTACTTTTCGCCTCCGTCGGGCGGCGTGATTGATGATAGATATACATCGCAGGACACTTTTTTATATTTTAGTAAAAGATTTGTCAAAAACTGTCTCTTGTGGTTTTTACATTTTAACTCTTTTTTGGTGAATGGGTGGGGTTAGGATGTACTTAACATTCCTTCCCATAGGGGGGCCGTGATCTGGGGGCCCCCTTGTTAAAAGGGGCTTCCAGATTCCGATAAACCCCCCACCCATAGACCCAACAACCACAGCCCAGGGTTGTTGGGAAGAGGCCCTTGTCCCCATCAACATGGAGACAAGGTGCTTTGGGATGGGGGCACCCACCCCCCATGTTGAGGGCATGTGCCCTGGTATGGTCCAGGAGGGGGGGCACTCGCTAGCCCCCCCCATCCTGACCTGCCAGGCTGCATGCTTGGATAAGGGTCTGGTATGGATGTTGGGGGGGACCCCACGCCATTTTTTTAAAAATCTTAGTGTTGGGTTCATCTAAAATCCATACCAGACCCACAGGGCCTGGTATGGACTGGGAAGACCCCACGCCATTCTTTTCTTGCCTATTGCCTATATAACAGTTGTCAAAGCGAAGAGAGCGCATACGGTAGTGCCTCCAATGGAGGCGGAGCATTATCCACTTTTCCTATTTTTCGGGTCCGTCGAGCAGTGTGAGTGATGGGGGATTTACATTGCGAGACACTTTCTAAAAAAATGTTTTCTTTTCAATTAACATGGGGACAAGGTGCTTTGGGGTGGGGGGCGCAGAGCCCCCCTGCCCCAAAGCACCCACCCCCCAGGTTGAGGGCATGTGGCCTGGTATGGCTCAGGAGGGGGGCTTCTCGCTCTCCCCCCCATCATGACATGCCAGGCTGCATGCTCGGATAGGGGTCTGGTATGGATTGTAGGGGGGACCGCACACCGTTTTTTCTTTAATTTTTATTTTTTAATAGCCGGGTGCTGGCAATTGTAACCGCAAGTAATTTTAAATGGGATTTTTTTCTTTAAATATGTCAGTTTTGCTATAGCATGTGCTGTATATGCTACAAATGCGCCACTTTACAGTCACATTATGGGGGCCCCCTAGGCACCATATTTAAAGGATTTTTTCATTTTCAATGTTGCATTTTAAGCATAATTAAAATCACTGCTCCTGAAAAAACTGTTGTTTTTTCTTTTTTTTATTGATACATGTCCCCCAGGGCAGTATCCAGACCCCTATATCATTTTTATGTCCAATCGCTTGCATATAAAAAAAATGTTCTTTATTTTTTTACCAACACTTTTTTTTTTTTTTTTTTTAACTTTGGTTTTTATTGAAGTTTAAGAACATGACAATAGCAAAGTTTAAAATATACATCGTGGAATGTCATCAAGTATACATAGATTCATTTCTTTGGATACATAGATATTTCCTACCACATAGTGAGACTTGGTCCCAGTGCGGATCAGCCGTAGTTTTAGTTTAATTGTGAGGTATGGATTATAATGCCTCCAGACCACCCTTCCACCCCATAGGGAACAAACTGTGGAAGGGTAGGGGCAATGATTCTGTATTTCAGTTACTAGAGTATAGATTTGCTAGAGGCTGATCCACTCCTGAGCCCCTCTAACATTATTCCATTATTATATCTTGTGTTTTACTAACATTGGGGGAAGTACCCCATATCACCCAAAGAAAGGGGTTACTAGTCTACTAAACAAACAAAACAAGGGGGCGTGGCTTGGCAGGCGCGAGAGATGGCCGCATAGGAGAAGAGCTCCGGGACCCGGCCAGACAATCCTGCGGCATCGCGGCTTCCAGACCGCACAACAATGGGCAAAATTACCAAGGCAAGCTCACAGCAGCGCCAGCAACGATCATCCACGTTCTCGGCGAACAAAAATATCTCGGACCTGTTCAAATTTCAAGAAAAAGGAAAGAGACACTCGGCCGCAGCCAAGATGGCGCCGGAGATGGAACACGAGGAGGACGAGGAGTGTGACACAGCCTCACTAGCCACTTCAGAGGACATGGTAAGAGATATCTCTCCTTCTGACCATCCCCTCACATACTCCGATATGTCGGAAATAGCTGCGGACATTAAACGGTCATTCTCAGCAGCGTTCTCAGACATGAAAGCAGAGCTTCATACACTAACAGAGCAGATTGCAGCAAATGA
>BLSH010033236.1:604224-615475 GCA_018402905.1 Glandirana rugosa
CTACTTTAATCTAGTCATTAGTGATCTCAACTCGCTTGAAGATCTTCAGGCCCAAGACGACCAAGCCGGCTTGAAGCCCAGTTTCAGGCCCAAGCCCAGGCCTGTCTTGGGCTTGAAACAGGGCCTGGGGCTTGGGGTAACTTTAGTTACCTCTGGGCCTGAAAATCCATGTTTTTCACGACATTTTATCAGGACCTTCCAGGATCTCCAGACGTTTTCCTTCCTTTACACCCATTCCCACCCTGTTCACTGGATGTTTCTTTACCCCTGTGTCCGGGACAAAGTTCGGGTTCTGTCCGGACCCGAACCCGGACTTTGACCCGAAGTTCGGCCGAACCAGCAGAACCCGGACTTCTAGAAGTTCGCTCAACTCTAGTGATTACTGATCTAATTTCATCTTCTGAGATGGGCTTGTTGAGGCTATCTCTCCTTTCTGTGGAGAGTTCTGGGAGTTTAATTGGGTCTAGAAAATTTTGAATTTTTAGTTCTGTAGGATGGCTGACATTTGGGTCTTCGGACAGGTTATATAGTGCTTCATAGTATTCCTTGAATCTGTTCGCTATTTCTTTGGGGTGTGTAGACTTAGAGCCTGATTTAGGGTCAATTAAAAAATTGATCCTTGAGGCTGCTTGTTTTTGTTTGGCTTGTTGGGCTAATCTCTTCCCCGCTTTATTGTTGGTTGAGTAGAAGGTGGCTTTGAGGTATTTGGTGTTTTTTTCAAATTCACCAATTAGAAGGGTTTTAAGCTTCAACCTGTAGCTCTGGAGTTCATTTGTGGTCGCCCTGTCTATTGTTTGTTTATTTAATGTTTCAAGTTGATGTATTTTTTGCAATATTGATTCTAATTCCTTTGCCCTCTGTTTCTTTTCCCTTGCTGCTATCTGTAGTAATACACCCCTAATATATGCCTTATGAGTGCACCAAATAGTTGCTTTAGGTATACAATCTGAAGTATTGTTTAGGAAGAATTCCTCTAGTTGTTTTTGGATTTTCTTCCGGTGGTCTTCCCTGCTGAAGATTCTGGTGTTATTTCTCCATAGCAGTACCGGGGAGTAGTTGGATTTCTCATTCAATTCTATCATGATAGGGGCATGATCTGACCAGGTTATGGTACCGATTGTCGCTTTATTAATCATGTTTAGCGTGGTAAGATCAGTTAGACACATGTCTATACGGGAGTAGGATTTGTGTGGGTTAGAATAAAAGGAGAAATCTTTCTCACCTGGGTGGAGGCTTCTCCAAACATCATACAAGTTTTCGGCATGAAGTATGGATTGCAGGGAACTTTTGGGTTGCTTTCTAGGGGGTTTGCAGTCTTCAGCACAGTCAACCACCGAATTAAAATCCCCCACCAGTAGTAGATGGCCCTTACGTATAGGCTGAATTTTTTTTAGTAAATTCCTCATATACGTAGTTTGCCCTTGGTTGGGAACATAAACAGATACAATAGTATATAAGACATCGTTCAGTGTACAAATTAGTATAACATATCTCCCCTTAGGGTCTACAATTACATTCTGCTTTGTAAAGGCCACAGTATTTTTAATGGCTATTAATACTCCATTGTGTTTTGTTTCTGCATTTGCAAAAAATATATTGTTGAATAGTCTATGGGAACATTTGGGAGCTTTATTTCTTGCAAAGTGCGATTCCTGTACGCAAAGCACATCCCCTTTTAGTTTAATTGCCTCTTTCCACATAAGCTGCCTTTTAAAAGGGCTGTTAAGACCCTTTACGTTCAAGGTCACAATTTTAAGAACCATTTTAGATGATTCAAGGCTGACTTTAGCTTCATAGTATTTATGAGGGAGTGGAAGGAGGCAAGCTCAAGGTGAGGTCCTATAGACCAGGTTGTGTGCAATGCGTACACTAGAATTATAATTAGGAGTATCTGATCTGTAGGTTTAAGTGAGGCACATAAGGGATGATTTAGGTATAAACCACATAACTTACAGTCATCTTGTTGTTTGGTTTGGGTTGTCAATTTTCTATGCTTAGTGAGATTCATGTGCATGGTATCAAGCATTGTGAAGATAAACCACAAAAACGAAAAGTCCAAAAAATGAAGAATAAAAAATAAGTAAAAAAGGGATGTCAACTTGGGTAAGAAAGAGTTCAGAGCCCGCTCTGAGGCTCCAGGGCAAAAAAAATTGCACTTTACCTGAAGGGGCAACTCCCAGGTCCACATGGCCCGGGATGTTTTTCACCAAACTTCGATCAATGAGGGTTGGGCAACCTGGCGCCGTCAAGGTTGTGCTGGGCAAGATTTTTCCGCTGGGCCTTCCTGGAGGGAGGTTGATGAGACCATTCAGTCTGTAGACTAGATACTTCTCGATTCTTTCCTGTTGTATTTTCTTGGGGTACTATGCCCCACTCTTCCAAAAATTTCAGCCCCGCTTCTAAGGGCAGGATGTTCACTGTTTTGTCTCTGAATGTCACTGTAAGTTTAGATGGGGTCCCCCATCTGTAAATGATGTTGTGGTTTCTTAAGGCTTTTGTTATAGTCAGTAGCTTTCTTCAGTGTTGGATTGTCGCTTGGGACAGGTCTATGAATAGGGATATTCCTGCAAATTTTCCAGGGAGTTGTTGGAGTTGTCTTGAAGCTTTCATAGCTGCTTCTTTAATGTGATAGTAATGGATCCTAGTGAGGACGTCTCTTGGGATGTTATCTGGTAAATATGAGGGTTTAGGCAGTCTATGAGCTCTGTCTATGGTCAATTCCATCTCCGTAGCATTCGGGATCAATTCGTGCAGGAGCTGGCGAAGGAATCCGTCTAATTCCTGGGGCGCCACTGATTCCGGGACCCCACGGAATTTGATGTTATTTCTTCTGCTGCGATCTTCTAAATCCGCGAGTTTTGCGGTTATTCGCTGTAGTTCCTGTTGCTGCTCTTTGTAAGCGTCTAATAGGGAGTTATGTGCTGAATATGCATCCTCCATCTTGTGTTCCACGTGTGTTACCCGCTGCTGTATATGTGAAATTGTAGTATTTATCGGAAGCAACATGGATTGCATATCTGCTTGTAGTGTATCTCGCAGCGCCATTAGCATGTCTTTCATATTTGCCATTGATACTGGCTGCTGGGATGCAGGGAATTGTTCTAGAGTGCTTTGGGATGGGCCCTTGTCCGCATAGTCATCCATATCTGATTCTACCTCTTGTGTCTCCCCTTTGGCTTTTTTGTGCTTGGCCGGACTACGAGTAGTAGGGCTATCAGGTGGAGATGTCCCCATCCTACCTGAGTCTCCTTTGTTTATCGCTGTGCGCACCGAGGCTGTAGAGCTGGCACTGGCGTCTGATGCGCTGTCTTCTTCTTCAGTAGGCCGCACTCTGGAGCCGGCGCCATCTTGGTACACCTTGTCTCCCGCGAGTGCAAAGAAATCTGTCAATTTCTGAGGATTTGCTCGTTGTGGACCCCTTTTGCGGATCGCACCTGATGTTGTGACATCTATACCCGCCATGGCTGTGATTATTTGAGCCCTTGTGTCGCTGTATAGGTCGCTTAGACGGCGATCAGGAGCCGGAGCTCTTCACTACACAGCCGTCTCCTCCGCCAGCCGGCCACGCCCCCCTTACCAACACTTTTTTATTAATCCAGCTGTATGTGGGGAAACCCATTGACAGCTGATGACTCATTGGTTGTGAAGGACGTGGCGGCCGGCTTTCCAGCACCATTCCCTAACATTTCAGCCCCGGAAGGATTTTCCATGTTAGTACCAGAGCACTTTTTGCGATTGGGCACTGCGTCGCTTTAACTGACAATTGCGCGGTCGTGAGACGTTGTACCCAAACTAAATTTGCGTCCTTTTTTCCCCATAAATAGAGCTTTCTTTTGGTGGTAATTGATTCCCTCTGTGTCTGTTCTGATCACTGCTATAAACAAAAAAAGAGCGTCAATTTTGCAAAAAAAAAAATCTTTTTGTTAAAATACATATCCAAAAAAAATATAAAAAAAAAACAAACGTATTCATCGGTTTTGGCTGATTTATATTTTTCCTCATATTTTTGGCAAAATAAATCAGAATCTGCGTTTATTGATTGGTTTGCGCATAAGTTGCCGCATTTACAAACCATAAGAATTAATTTCTACTAGTAATGGCGGCAATCTGAGATTTTTATCAGGACTTTGATATTGGGGCGGACATGTCAGACATTTTTGACACTTTTTTGGGACCAATGATATTTAATTTAAATATCCACTGATTACTGTGTAAATGTCATTGGCAGTGAAGGAGTTAACCTGGGGGGGCGATCTAGGGGTTAATTGTGTTCCCTGGGTGTGTTCTAACTGTGAGGGGGCTGGGTTGTTAGGGGCACCAGAGATCTAACTGTAGATCAGTAGATCTCTGACATGCTGCCTGACAGAGCGGGGAACCCCCTGAACCACGGCCACAACTCTGCAGAGTGTGGCAGGCACAAGAGAAAGCACTGTGCAGCGCTTCATTGGGAAAACACCCTGCAACTTCAGATGTTCAGCAAACGGCCTAACAGGCAAATGTTCAGCCTGAACTTATGCTCAGGCTGAACCGTTCGCCCATCCCTACTTTCAACGTATCAACTTAATGGACAGCATGTTTACTTGCTGCCTAATATATCCCACTGACTTTCAGATGCCATTGAAACAAGATAATCAATGTTATTCACTTAACCTGTCAGTGGTCATTAAGTTATTGCTGATTGGTATATATTTCATGAAACATCAGACCTCTAGATCAGCACAGAAACTGAGGTCCTTAACTACTTTCCACCCAAGCCAATTCTGGCATTTCTCTCCTACATGTAAATATCATAATTTGTTTGCTAGAAAATTACTCATAACCCACAAACATTATATATTTTTTTTTAATTAGAGGCCCTAGAGAATAAATTGGTGGGTGTTACACTTTTCTTTGCCACACAGTATTTGCGTAGCGATTTTCAAACACAATTTAAAAAAAAAAAAAAAATACCCTTTAATGTATTTTATTGCAAAAAAAAAAAAAACACAATATATCACCCAATTTGTTGGTAAAATACAAACAATGATGTCCTTCTGAGTAAATAGATACCTAGCCTGCCATGCTTTAAAATTGCACACACTCGTGGAATGGCACCCAAGTACAGTAGTTTTACTGTTACAGGGCAGCAGCTGTGCATCAGATCACATATTTGTAGTCAGAGTCTTCACTTGGATAGTGATAACCATGACTACCAAGATCTGAAGTGTGCCTTGGTCTAGCTAGCTGGTCAGCACCCCTGAAAGAGGGCAAAAGACACAAAATAGGTATGGATATGAAAGGTTTATTATTACAAATCTGATAACAATCAGTCCAGTAAAATCTCAAAAGCTCGGATGACTTTAGTATGAGCTTCTGGTATGTACCTGTTATAACAGGAGGAACTCCAGCACCCCATGTGCTTGATGAGGGGGGACCCCTTGTTTTGAGGCTGTGGATCCTGCCCCAATCCTAAACAAATGTCCAGAAAACTGTTTTGGATTTAAACTCAGGTTGGCGAGCAAAATTTTGACATGAGAGACAAATTGTTTTGAGGTGAGAAGATGCGTGGGAAAGGTGAGCAAAGGGTTGTCCAGCAGAGCTACTGCAAAGTGACTGCAGAGTATGTCCAACAATACTATCGGACACCAGTTGCTACTGGTTCTGTAATACTTGACCACAAACCCCGGGCCTATCTGTCTACTCTTAGTATTATTGAGTTGTAAGGCATAGTGGTCAAAAAACCTAGTAAGGCTGCCTTTTAGCAGAACAGGTGCGTGGCGGCTAGCCTGTGACACATCCTCAGGTCTGAGGAACCCGAAAAAACTCAAATATATAGCTGCTTTAAGCACTAAACTGGGACCTACCCCTGAGAAGAAGATAATAGGTCTGACATATCATAAAATATCTGGCCGGTGATTGGTAGACATGACAAACATGATTGTCCCTGAGTTCTCTGAATCCCCCTCAACATGGCTTTGAGAGGGTGAGCTGTAAAAATGGATGGACTGTTAGGAGACTGTAGAGACTTAAAGTGCTAGACACCTGACAGATACAACAGACTAATGTCTACAGGGCAACTTCAAGGGTACAGAGACATGAACCTGTGAAAAGTCATATAGAAACAGGGCCGCAAGGTAGATCCATTGTTCTGGGAGGGCATACTATAACGTCCTTGCAGAATCGCACTGTCACGCTCCCCCTGAGGTGCGCACCCAAGAGCATCCGTAACTGCCGGGTCCGGGAGACACAGCGCATCATGGATTGCAGTAAATGGCCGCTCGCAGCGGCCATTTACCACGTGATCACTCTGTCAAATGACGGAGCGATCAGATGTAAACAAGCCGGTGGCTATCCGGCTTGTCTCTCCCCTCTTCGCACCGATCGGTGCAGTGTGAGAAGAGAGGGGGAGAGATTAGAAGCAGCAGTGCTGTGGGCAGCATCTGAAGTGCCCACAGCACTGCTATGTGCCAGTCTGGGACCCCCCATCCATCCATCCATGCTCACCCATCCAGCCTCACCCATCCAGCCTCATCCATGCTCACCCATGCAGCCTCATCCGTCACCCATGCATCCGTGCTCACCCATTCGTGCTCACCCATGCATTCGTGTATACCTTCCAGCCATGCTCACCCATGCATCTGTACTCACCCATCCAGCCTCATCCGTGCTCACCCATCCAGCCTCATGCGTGCTCACCTATCCAGCCTCATCCGTGCTCACCTATCCATGCAAGCTCACCCATGCATCCGTGCTCACCCATGCATCCATGCTCAGCCATGCATCTGTGCTCAGCCATGCATCCGTGCTCCGCCATTCCTCTGTGCTCACCCATCCATGCATGCTCACCCATGCATCCGTGCTCACCCATGCATCCGTGTTCACCTATCCATCCATGCTCACTCATCCACCCATGCTCATCCATGCATCCGTGCTCACCCATGCATCTGTACTCACCCATGCATCCATGCTTAGCCATCCCCATATGTGCTCCGTCATCCCCATCCACGGCTCATCCACCCCCATTCGTGCTGATTTATGCCTCATTCGTGCTCATCCATACCACATCAGTTCTTATCCATGACACATCCATGCTGCTACAGTGCCCATCTGTGCCACTATAGCACCCATCAGTGCCAACACAGTGCCTCACAATAGTGTAATAAGTAGTCAAATTAGATTTGAAATGTGTGCCCCTAGAATGTCTGATGGTGCACCCTGCATGTTGGGCCTCTGTATGTGGCCAGGCTGTGTAAAAGTTTCACATATGTGGTATCACCATACTCAGGAGGAGTAGCAGAATTTTTTTTGGGTGTAATTTTTGCTATGCGCATGCTGTGTGTTAGAAATATTGTATAAATGGACAACTTTGTGTGCGTTTTCATTTTCTTTCCACATTTTCCAAAAACTTGTGGAAAAAATAACATGTTCAAAAGACTCATTATGCCTCCTAGAAAATACATTGGGGTGTTTACTTTCCAAAATGGGGTCATTTTTTGGGCATTTCCATTGTCCTGGTGCTCCAGGGCCTTCAAAGGTGCAAGAGGTAGTCAAGAAATGATATGTGTAATTTATGTCCCTAGAACGCCTCATGGTGCTCCCTACATGTTGGGCCTCTGTATGTGGCCAAGCTGTGTAAAAGTCCCACACATGTGGTATCGCCATACTCAGGAGTAGTAGAATGTATTTTGGGGTGTAATTTGTGGTATGCATATGCTGGGTGTGAGAAATAACCTGTTAATATGACAGTTTTGTGAAAAAAAATTTGAAAAAAAAATCTTCATTTTTGCAAAGAATTGTGGGAAAAAATTACAACTTAAAAAAACTCGCCAATGCCTCTTACTAAATACTTTGGACTGTCTACTTTCCAAAAAGGGGTAATTTGGGGGGTATTTTTACTTTTCTGGCTTGTTAGGGTCTCAAGAAATGAGATAGGCCGTCAGTACATCAGGTGTGATCAATTTTCAGTGATTGGCACCATAGATTGTAGACTTTATAACTTTCACAAAGACCAAATAATATACACGAATTTGGGTTATTTTTACCAAAAGATATGTAGCAGTATAAATTTTGGCCAAAATTCATGAAGAAAAATTACTATTTTGCAAAAATTTATAACAGAAACAAAGAAAAATGCATTTTTTTACAAAATTTTCGGTCTTTTTCCATTTATAGCACAAAAAATAAAAACCCCAATGGTGATTAAATACCACCAAAAGAAAGTTCTATTTGTGTGAAAAAGGGACAAACATTTCATATGGTTACAGTGTAGTATGACTGAGTAACTGTCATTCAAAATGTGAGAGAGAAAACTTGTCACAAACCACCCTGATGGGGCTGAACCTCCACATGCAAAATGGTGACAAAACAAATGGACCAATGACAAACCCCTTAGCCACTTATGCCTCCAGTAACTCATCGACAATGAGAGCGTGGTTGTCAGCTGACAACAAATTCCTGCATTCAAAAGACTGAGTCGGCGGAGTAATGAGGCCTGTGTGAAACCCTACTGAAAAACCCTCCAACAAAAACTGTCTGAAGGCCGGGTATGGGTGATTTTCCAAACAAGCCCCTAGCAAGGGCACATTGATTTGGCTTAGTCATGACAAACTGAAGGGCTTGACAAAACAGGTGGACTCTGAAGCAATTGGTGCACACATGCAGGAGTCTGCATTGGTTGTAATTGCAATCTGACTGATTATAGTTGTTGCACACTTGATCTTTACCTAGATAATGGATGGGTCTATCTAGTTTGTCCACCTGCCCTGAAAGTCCTGTGGTGGATCCACCTTCGCCTGCTTGACATACGATTGGAGGATTCAAACATGGGACACCAAACTGTGGTGTGTGCTGACAACTGGCAATTACTGCACACAGGGGATTTTTGGTTGGCGAAATGTCTACAAAATAGTTCCATGTCAATATTGCTCTAGCACATCATTACCTGGAACTGCGCCCAAGTGGCTGCCTCCTTTGCAGAAAAAGATTGACGATAGTCGTAAAAAATGCAACTGCCGTACTTGTGTGGCAAATTCACCACTTTATGTAAGTACAAATATAGTTCTTCTCTCCTAGCAGGACTAACCAAGCAAACAATGTCTCTAAAAATACTGAATGCCAGCACAAATTCTGCCACACTAAGTTTGCAGTTAAGCCTGGTATCCTTCATCTTAAGCACTACTGAGACCTCTCCGCAAGCATAGGATTTGTTCTCAGTGACATCATCAAGACTGCATTTCTATAGTGTGAACTGGCCCTTATGTTAATGCTGCTAGAGGAGAAGGAGCTGCCACAGGCAAAGACACACTGATATTACCTGCAAGAGCTCTAGAGAGAGCAGTAGCCGGGGGTGCGACTGCCAACTGATATCTGACCAGGTGGCCTTCGATCACCTCCATCCTATCCTGCAACTGTGACATGGACGTAGCAAGTGTATTTAACACGGCATGTATCTGTGTCAATGATGTATGCACCGAAACATGCTCAGCGCTGATCAACGGAAGTGGCTGGGAAGGACTCGGGAACAATAGCCTAAACAATTCTGCTTTCCTAGCTGAGGCCAGAAATGAAATGTCCCCCCGACGAAGCTCTGCCGTAAGCCTGGGTACAGTCTAGTTTCTTAAAAATGAGGTGCTGCCGTGTTCTGAACCCCTACATGGAGTTGGAGGAATAATGAAAAAATAACAAGCAAAGACAAATGAGCACCCCAATAGGAAACAATACTCCCTTGATGCCTAACTAAGTTCATGAATGTGGGTGCAGAAATGTGCCAACAGCATCAGCACGTGAATGAACTTAGTGACCAGTAGCAACCCCTATGTGTATGCAATAAGCGAGCCCAAGCAACCTGTAGTGCAAGGACAGGAAGTTAGAAACGAACACTCAGGGCTAACATACCCACAGATCATGTAACAACTAGCTAACTACCCCCATGATATAACTGACTTGTAACGCACCTTGCCGATCCTAGGCGAAAATGCTGAGATGCACGTGAAACAGATCACCTGTATAAGTGATGAACCTGATGATAAGGTATGAGAGACATAGAATCGAAACCAAAACTGAACAGTACACTGAGAAGTGTGCAGTGACAGTATGATGACCCACGTTGTGACACAACACTTAGAATAACCAATAGCCATAGTGCACTTATTTAATTGTTTTTTTCCCAAAAAGTATGACAGACATGGGATTGAACCCGAACAAAATGACTACTGCGATGTGTGCAGTGATAACATGAACACCCACGTGGTGAGGACATTTAGAAACAACACATGCCCAGTGCACCTGCAATCCTCTTTTTCTTTTCTCTTATAAACCCACCTTGCTGATTATGTGCAACGCAGGAGTCCACCTGTGATTATAACATAAGTATATGCAACTACTTATTATGAGCCAGGGAGAGGTATGACAACATCACAGTAACATGAAATATGAAGAAAAGGTCATTTAACCACTTCAGCCCAGGAAGGATTTCCCACGTTAGGACCAGAGCACTTTTTTCAATTTGGCACTGCACTATTTTAGCTGGTAATTGTGTGGTCATGCAATGCTGTACCCAAACAAATTTTGCATCCTTTTTTTCCCACAAAAAGAGATTTATTTTGGAGGTATTTGTTCACCTCTGCGGTTTTTATTTTTTGCGATATAAACGAAAAAAGAATGGACATTTTGAAACTTGTTGTTATTAGAAAGATACAATAAACTACATTTTAGTCATACATTTTTGCCAAAATGCATTCAGCCACATGTCTGTTGGGGTACCCTTTTCATAGGTCAGATAGACTGATAGCCCTGCCCGGGTTGGTCCTCGTCTCAGCGAGCTCGGAGATCAATTCGGTTGAATAGAACACAAGACAGGCAGTGGTGTTGTTCAGAAAAGATCTGATAAGTGCTTTTATTTTCTCTGTTTATATAGTTTTTTTCTGCTAATCAGAAATACATAAAATGAAACATTTCTCATAACAAATGCAATGAAGACCATAACAGGAATAATTAGTCAAAATACATGACGAGAATGGACCTTGGCTAGCAGATAAATAAGCGTCATTTCGGGGAAATAACATGTTTTGCTCAAACTTGCTTATCTGGTGAGAAATGTGTGTGAGAACTTCTATACAAAACTTTTAACTAGTTTAAAATGACTGCTGTAAAACAAAATGGAACTGAACAGGTATAGAAAATTACGTCATATTATTTCACTTCCCCTCTTACATCATAGACATGATGTCTTTTTGGCTATCTCATAATTTTCCATGTACATTACATAAGGCAA
>BLSH010033236.1:646983-669517 GCA_018402905.1 Glandirana rugosa
GACCACACTCCCTGTCTAATGACAATATTTTAGTAGAATATGACCACATCCCTCTCCAAGGACGACTAATCTGTCCCTCACACCAGCAGCAGGAACCTCTCCCTATACTAGTATGAGATGATTTTATAATGATAATCTGTCCCTCACACCAGCAGCAGGAACCTCTCCCTATACCCGTATGAGATGATTTTATAACGGTAATCTGTTCCTCACACCAGCAGCAGGAACCTCTCCCTACACCAGTATAAGATGATTTTATAACAGTAATCTGTCCCTCACACCAGCAGCAGGAACCTCTCCCTACACCAGTATGAGATTATTTCATAACGGTAATCTGTCCCTCAAACCAGCAACAGGAACCTCTCCCTATACCCGTATGAGATGATTTTATAACGGTAATCTGTCCCTCACACCAGCAGCAGGAACCTCTCCCTACACCAGTATAAGATGATTTTATAATGGTAATCTGTTCCTCACACCAGCAGCAGGAACCTCTCCCTACACCAGTATGAGATGATTTTATAACTATAATCTGTCCCTCACACCAGCAGCAGGAACCTCTCCCTATACCAGTATGCAATGATTTTATAACGATAATCTGTCCCTCACACCAGCAGCAGGAACCTCTCCCTATACCAGTATGAGATGATTTTATAACGGTAATCTGTCCCTCACAGCAGTGGCAGGAACCTCTCCCTATACTAGTATGAGATGATTTTATAACAATAATCTATCCCTCACACCAGCAGCAAGAACCTCTCCCTATACTAGAATGAGATGATTTTATAACGCTAATCTATCCCTCACACCAGTGGCAGGAACCTCTCCCTATACCAGTATGAGATGTTTTTTTAACGGTAATCTGTCCCTCACAGCGGCAGCAGCATCCTCTCCCTACACTAGTCTGAGAGCATGTGACATGCAGCACTACGTGACTCCAGCTCGTATCGAGGCTGGGTCACATGATGCACTGGCCAATTACAGCCATGCCATTAGTAGGCATGGCTGTGATGGCTTCTAATGGCAAACTAGTGAAACGCTTGTTGATTGGCTGCCCTGCAGCTATTCAACAGGCGCGTAAAAAGCGCGAAAAAAATACCCGAACTCAAACTTTTTCTCAAATGTTCGGGTTCAGGACACGGACACCCTAAAGTCCGGTACAAACCCAAACTTTACAGTTCGGGTTCACTCAACTCTAGTGAAGATCCTACAGAGGTTGATATCTGTTGCCTTTTTTGGCATAAAGCCAGTCGGATCTGAGGAGATCATATATTCCAGCATTTGCCTTAGCCTAGCCGCTAGTACTTTTGCCAGAATTTTACAGTCCATATTTAACAATGATATAGCCTATATGATGCGCATTGCAATGGATCCTTATCCTTTTTTGCAAGTAGCACCATATAGGCTTCATAGAACGAAGGAGGAAGACTTCCACTTTGTTGACTCCCCTCATACAGTTGCACTAATCTAGGGGCAACTGTCTTTAAGTATCTCTGGTAGCTTTCAGCCGGTATGCCGTCTGTTCTGGGAGCCTTTCCACCAGGGAAAGATCTAATTGCAGTTATAACTTGCTCTTCCCTAATTGGCAAGTCCAAGATCTTTTTTTTGTTTTCCGGCAGAACAGGCAGATGTAACGCGGCTAAAATCTCCCTCTTTTCCCCCTCATCATAGGAGGCAATTGGTGAATACAGCTCCTTATAAGATGTTGCAAAAGTCTATATAATATCCCCTCTATCCACCAATTCTACTCCGGAGGAGGAATTGATACTTGGGACCACTCTCGGAAAACTCTCTACTGCTGTCAACGTGGCTAACAATTTCCCATTTTTCCCCACCTCAAAAATGCGTGTTGCATCCTGATGCAGCTGATTAAATGCTAGCTCTTGTTAATGGATATACACATTTCTCCTAGCAAACTGTAGTTGTCTTAACGTATCTGAGGTGGCTGCCTCTGCATGATCTGTTTCATACAGGTCAGTCGCTACACTATTCTGCTTTTTTCAAAATGTATTAATAACTGATATGTACGTCCCCCTTATAGTTGCTTTAAAGGTATCTCATTCTATTTATGGTGTTACTGAGCCTTCATTAATTTCCCAATATTGGTCGATGTGTGATTGTATGCCCTCTTCCACAGAGGGCTCATTCACCCATCTAGAAGACAACCGCCAGCATCTCCTAGTCTCCCGAATCCCCAGTTGCAATTCGACCTGTATTGGGATATGGTCCGACACTCCTCCTGGCAAATACACAGTTTTTGCAACCAAGGGCAATAGAGCTGAGCAGAGATACTGAAGGTATTTTTGACCTCTGAAGATTGACTACTGTTTCCAAAGAGAGCAAGGGTCCTGCATGCGTCCTTGCTGAAGTAAAGTCACAATTGTTCCTAAGAAACCACTTCTCTTCTCCTGTTGTGTGGAGATCCCCCTCACCGACCTTAGCAATGAGCATACACATTGCTGATTGAAAAACTCTAGCTTTGACTCTACTGAGAGCATTTGGACCTCTATAGATTGACACTGTTTCCAAAGAGAGCAAGGGTCCTTCAGACTTACTCACTGCAGTTGAGTCACAAACATTCTTACTAAACCACTCCTCTTCTCAGGTTCTGTGACTGCCCCTATCACCGTTTTCAGCCAGGAGTATGAGCTTTGCTAATTGGAAAGCTCTAGCTGTGACTTTACTGGTGGGCGTTTAGGACCTTTGCAGACTTACCACTGTTTCCAAAGAGAGAAAGGGTCCCTCAGGCTTCCCCACTGCAGCCAAATGTTTCCCACAAAACAACTTCTCTTCTCCAGATGTGTTGACATCGTTCTTACCAACTTCAACAGGGAGCATAAGCTTTGCTCATTGGAAAGGTCTAGCTGTGACTCTACTGGGGGCATTTTGGAACTCTACAGACTGACCACTGCATCAATAGACATTAAAGGTCTTCTCTGCAGTATGCTGGCAGGGCATAAACCTTTATACTTGGGATACAGCTCCTTTCTAAGGCCTAGTTTATACAAAAACTGCAGCCATACGGGAGTGTGAGCATGCAAAAAATATCCTTCATCATGTTAAGCAGGCAGTACCACTGCTGAACAAGCCCCATTTATATAAAGGGGCAATGGTGTGGCTTTTAGGGACTATAGCACCTCCTCACCGATTGGGTTTAGATTTGGTTTCATATGTAGCCAGTTAGTTATCCCACCAGTGGAGTTGGGCGAACAGTTCGAGGCGAGCAAAAGTTAAGTCTGAACATTACCTGTTCGTTCATTCGGCAAACACCCCGAATTTGTCGGGTTTGGATGTTCATCCGGCGAATGCCCCACAATGTACTGTGCTCTGCACAATTCATTCCAGGGCCCTAATTGGATAAAGCAATGCAATGACCGCTGGTCAGTTGCAAGGCTTTTTCCCAATCAGGGCACAGAGCACAGTCAGAGCCACGATTGGACAAAGTCATAATGACTTTGCCCAATCATGGTTCATTGCTTATAGTCCAACCCCACACTTTAAAAGTTTTCTTTCCCAAAGAAACCTTTTTCTGTGTATTGTTGAAGTAGAGATAGATAGAGCAGGGCTCTGTTTGCTACTAGTGAGTTAGTGTGTTGTTGTGACTCTGAGTATAGAGTGTTAGTGTAGCATTACAGCATTATATAACATTTAGTGTGTATACAGTGCTGTATACCCCCATATGTTTCTGTTTACTGTGTTGTTTTTGTTTGTTTTTATGTCCAGTGCCTGTCCCCTTTTTTTTTATCCATAAACATTTTATTAAGTTTTTTTTTTTAAAGAGTACAAAAAGTTCCAAACAGAAATGTACATACAGTTATATTCCTGGTACATAATCAGAACATTCCAATAGATGGAGAGCGTAAAGACAGATCACACATAGCAAAAACCTATCTTATAACATCCTGTAGCATGGAATTATGTGAATCTCTCGGTCTCCACTGTCTGACTGACATACTCCGATTTCGTATGATTGCCCTTACTTACAGAGGTTAAGGTAATGCGTGATAAGAAAAAAAGAAAAAAGAGAGAATAGAAAAGGGAGGAAAAAAAAATTAAAAAGGGGGGGAGAAGATGGAGGGGAGAGAGGGGGATTAGGGCAGGGAGGGGGTGGGGACCCCACCAACAACAATCTCCACCCATTACCAGCTTCCCCTCTACGATGTCTGATATCCAGGCTAGCCCGAATTGGTTGTCTAGTGAGGGACTGGAAAGTCCCTTACTTACAATAAAGTCTTATACTCTTGAGATTGCTTATATTTGTGCCATGGTGCCTATGTGTCGGAGAAGTGGATAAGGTCGCTTTGAGTTTTATGTGAATCAACTCCTCCATGGTTTCTATGTAGTTCAAGCGATTGACCCATTCCTTCAAAGAGGGTATGGATATCGACCTCCAGTGTTTCCTGACCCCTTTTTGTAAATTGGCAGCCTGAGTTTTTTCTGACTGTGAGGCTGTTGTTCCATCTTTTTTCTTTTTTTATAGTGTTTATATTTCTGTCAGGGGCAGTCCTCAATTTAAATTGCACCAAACACCACTTTTCTTTGAATAAAGTGCACCCAACTACACATTTCTCAGTATCTAATACATTTGGGCAAACCTACCATCATGTCTGGTAGGCCAGCAAGGAGAGGCAGATGTTCCCATGCCACTATGAGGAGGCCAGCAGCATTTGTGTCCACAGGCAAAGGTGGCTGTGGTCCGTCCTCAGGCAGGGCATAATTTCCTCTGTTTAGTGATGTTGTCCATGCTATCCAGCCACAGCATGCAGAGGAGGTGGTGGACTGGCTTACTAAACCATCCTTATCCTCCTCAAGCTGAGACTAGTGTGCAGCCCACCGCAGCTGCCAGAGTGGCTTATTCTGCCTCCTTGTCCACAGCTGCTCCTGCCATAGCCCCAGCATCATGCATGGAAGAGTCAGCTGAGTTATTTGAACACAGTGTCAGCTACTTGCTCCTTGACGATGCACAGGCATTACTTGATTCTGATGTTGGTTCTGAGGCTGAGGAAGGAAGTAAAATAAGCATACAGAGAGGGGAAAACACTGCTAAACAACAAATTGACAGTCATGTTCCCCCAGCCATGGTGTATTGGCTCCAGTGACGGTGAGTATGGAATGGATGATGAGGTCACTGACTTTATCTAAAAAAACGTTAATCTTGCCCTGAGTGTACTATATTTTGGCTTCTGTACCTAAGGCTTGCTCACTGTGGTGCAAAAACATTTTATTTCCATCCAAAGGCTACTAAGGAGACAGCAGAATTTTTCCAAAAAATCTCTAATCTTGTTTCGAGTGCACTAAATTGTGGCCTCATTATACAGACTGGCTCCCCAAGCCGTTGTTTACAAAATATAGAAAGCTTACAGGGAAAATCAATTTACATGTTATTTTTTTTCTTTATACTGTATATGTCAGTTTTGCTGCAGCAGGTTCTGTACATGGTGTAGATGTGCCACTTTACAGGCAAACTAAGCACTATATTTAAAGGAATTTTTCATTTTTCTTGTTTCTAACCACTTCCCGACCACACCATAGCCGAATGACAGCTACAGCGCGGCCCTAAAATGCCGGGAGGCCGTCAATAGACGTCCTCCCATTCAGCTCGTGCTGGGCGCGCTCCCGTCGGCGCTCTGGCACCCGATGTCTGCCAGAGACCCGTGATCTCCTTACAGAGAGGAGGAATGGGGAACCGCCGAGGTAAACACGGCGGTTCCCCGTTCTGTGAGGGGGGACATGCCAGATCTACTGATCCCTGTCACTGGGATCAGTTAGATCTGTCATGTCCCTGCCAACCCCACCCCCCCACAGTTAGAACACACCCAGGGAACACTTTTAACCTCTTCACTGCCCCCTGCAGGTTAACCCCTTCACTGCCAATGACATTTATACAGTAATCAGTGGACATTTAAATTTCTGATCGCTGTATAAATGTCATTGGTCCCAAAAAAGTGTCAAAAACTTCCGACATGTCCGCCCCAATATCGCAGTCCCGATAAAAATCACAGATCGCCGCCATTACCGGTAAAAAATAAATAAAATAATAAAAACGCCATAAATCAATTTCCATAGTTTGTAGTCGCTATAACTTTTGCGCAACCCAATCAATAAACGCCGATTGCGATTTTTTTTACCAAAAATATGTGGAAGAATATATATCGGCCTAAACTGATGAATAAATTTGTTTTTTTATTTTTTATTTTTGGATATTTACTATAGCAAAAAGTAAAAAATATTGTTCTTTTTTCAAAATTGTCGCTCTTTTTTGTTTATAGCGGTGATCAGAAATGACGCAGAGGCAATCAATTACCACAAAAAGAAAGCTCTATTTGTGAGAAAAAAAAGGACGCCAACGTCGCACGACCGCGCAATTGTCATTCAAAGAGCAACAGCGCTGAAAACTGAAAATTGGCAGGAGGGGGGTTTAAGTGCCCAGTAAGGAAGTGGTTAAGCATCACCACTTTAAGACCAGGCCTTTTCTGGAACTTTTTGTTTACAAGTTTAAATTTGTATTTTTTGCTAGAAAAGTACTTAGAACCCCCAAACATTATATATTTTCTTTAAGCAGAGACCCTGGAGATTAAAATGGCGATCATTGCAATATTTTATGTCACACAGAAATTGCGTGGCAGTCTTTCAAATGCAATTTTTTTGAAGAAAAAAAATACACCTTTTTTTGAAGAAAAAAAAATACAAAACAGTAAAGTTAGCCCACTTTTTTTGTATAACGTGAAAGATGATGTTACGCTGAGTGAATAGATAACTAACATGTCATTTTTGCACACGCTTGTGGAATGGCGACAAACTACCGTACTTAAAAATCTCCATAGGCAACGCTTTAAAATGTTTTACAGGTTACATGTGTAGAGTTACAGAGGAGATCTAGTGCTAGAATTATTTCACTCACTCTAACGATCGCGGTGATACCTCACATGTGTGGTTTGAATATTGTTTACATATGGGTGCTACTTACATATTTGTTCGCTTCTGCGCACGAGCACGGAGGGATGGGGCACTTTACATTTTTTTTCTTATTTTACTTTTTATTTTTACACCTTCCCTTTCATTTTTTTTATCATTTTCATTCCTATTACAAGGAATGTAAACATCCTATGTAAAAGAAATAAGCATGACAGGTCCTCTTTTTTGAGAGATCTGGGGTCAAAAAGACCTCAGATCTCTCATTTAACTTTAAAAGCAAAAAAAAAAGTAATTTTGCCATTAACAGAAGAAAAAAATCACCCCTGTAAGGCGAGCGTGACATCAGACAGCTATCTTGCCCCCACTTAGCTTCCTGCCCATGCACCCGACACACCCAACAGGTCTGCGGCAACCCTCCCACCACCTCTAAAAGTGATCCCATGGCAAAACCACCACCAGGACCACTTTTATTAGATGCAGAATCGCCCACAGTACAAAAAAATTATAGGGTTATGACAGCTAAAAATGACAGAAATGTATTGTGGGTGGTCTTGAAGTGGTTTTTAAAATCACTGCTCTTTTAAAAACAATCTTTAAAAAAAAAAAAATGTTTGCATTGATACATGTTCCCCAGGGCAGTAGCTGGCCCCCCCTACACTTTTTCATGGCCAATAACTTGCTTATAAGCCTTCAAAGTGGGTACTTTTGATTTTTCAAGTCCGGGTCCCATAGACTTTAATGGGGTTAGGGGTTTGTGTCCGAACTCTGCGATGTTCGAGAATTCTGGTGCGAA
Source organism: Glandirana rugosa (assembly GCA_018402905.1). Taxonomy (NCBI): domain Eukaryota; kingdom Metazoa; phylum Chordata; class Amphibia; order Anura; family Ranidae; genus Glandirana; species Glandirana rugosa. The sequence continues at coordinate 654,692 of BLSH010033236.1, forward strand.
CCGAACCGGGGTGTTTGCTCCAACTCTACCCACAAGGAATTTTTTTTTTTTTGCAGTCTGTAGATTAGCTGTAATGTTCACAACCACTGACATTTACTTGTACAATATAGTTAATAAATATAAATCACAGCCTTACACTTACTAACATATCAAACATAATTTTCACATGTATCTGTCACACCTTGTAAATCTCATGCCAGTTAAGTCAGCCTTGAAATGAAATGTATGCTGTTTCAATTTTCTTTAAATTACCATAATATTGGTTTCTTTTTTTATTGTTTGCTGTGAATATCCACAAATTATCAGCAAGTTATTATTATGTATATTAATCTGTCACTGCAAATCTATCTTTGCTCTTCTTTCTATACTTAATTGCAACATCTATATTATGTTTAATTCATAATTAGGAATTTAATATCATACCATTGCTGTTAAGTTGTGATAAGCAAAAAAAAAAGTTAATTAAATGATTTAATATGAAAGTACCAGTAAACAAAAAAGACTGCAGATGGTAGTATTAATTTGAGGTTTGGTTGATAATTACTGATCATAATAATAATGCTAATATTAATTTTCAAGTCGTTGATGCATAGCCTCATATAATACAATATTACATATATAAATATATATGTATATTTAACCACTTCAGCCCCAGAAGGATTTCCAGCTTTAGGAACGGAGCACTTTTTGCGATTCGGCGCTGCGTCGCTTTAACTGACAATTGCGCGGTCGTGCAACGTTGTACCCAAACGAAATTTGCGTCCTTTTTTCCCACAAATAGAGCTTTCTTTTGGTGGTATTTGATCACCTCTGCGTCATTTCTGATTGCCGCTATAAACAAAAGAAGAGCGACAATTTTGCAAAAAAAAAAACAAATTTCTTACTTTTTGCTAAAATACAAATCCAAAAAAATATATAAAAAAACATTTTTTTTCATTGGTTTTGGCCGATTTATATTCTTCCTCATATTTGTGATAGTAAAAATCGCAATCGGCGTTTATTGATTGGTTTGCGCAAAAGTGGTTGCGTTTACGGATGATGAGAATTAATTTCTGGGGTTTTTATTTATTTATTTTTTTTTACTAGTAATGGCGGCGATCTGCGATTTTTAGCGGTACTGCGATATTTCAGCGGACATGTCGGAACATTTTGACACTTTTTTGGGACCATTGGCATTTATACAGCGATCAGTGCTATAAAAATGCACTGATTACTGTGTAAATGCCATTGGCATTGAAGGGGTTAACCTGCAGGGGGCGCTCTAAGGGTTAATAGTGTTCCCTGGGCGTGTTCTTACTGTGGGGGGACTGCCCTAACAGGAGAAGGGAAGTGATCACACCTTCCATGTAGAGGAAGGCTGTGATCACAGCCCTTCCCCCTCCCACAGAACGGAGGTCCGTGTTTACTTACACGGACCTCCGTTCTTTCACTCCGGGGGGGCATCGCGGGTGGCCGGCGGAGATCGACTCCGCCGCACCCGCTCCCTGGCCCTCCCCGGACACAGTGAGCGTGCGGGCGCGCCTCCGGCGGCACGCGCGCGCTCACTGGGCTCGATCTCGCAGCCGCCGTCGTGTGACAGCGTTTTGCGTTATCGAGCCACACTGTCGCCGTCAATTGCCAAGTGGCAGCGGTCGGCAAGCGGTTAATATATATATAGCAAGTAGAAAGAGGTGAGCAGCACTTCAGTAACCTTCTGGTGCTAGCAATCAAACCTTACCCCAAGGCCATATATAGAAACAAAAAAAGTCCAGGATTGCTGCACATAACTTCTTTTAATGTATCAAAATATCAAAATACAAACATCATTCAAGAGTTTTCTCCAAATGGTAATAAAGTAGTCATGAATAAATCATGAAAGTCATACAATGTCCATAGCAAAATGGCAAACTTGCTCCATATTTACAAATATGGAGCAGGTTTGCTATTTTGCTATGGACTTTGTGTGCCTTTCATGATTTATTTATGACTATTTTATTACCATTTGGAGAAAACTCTTGAATGATGTTTGTATTTTGATATTTTGATACATTAAAATAAGTTGTGTGCAGCAATCCTGGACTTTTTTGTTTCTATATATAAATATATATATATATATATATATATATAAAAAATCTATATAGTATCTCACAGAAGGGAGTACACCCCTCACATTTTTGTAAATATTTTATTATATCTTTTCATGTGACAACACTGAAGAAATGACACTTTGCTACAATGTAAAGTAGTGAGTGTACAGCTTGTATAACAGTGTAAATTTGCTGCCCCCTCAAAATAACTCAATACACAGCCATTACTTAACGTATTAATGTCTAAACGGCTGGCAACAAAAGTGAGTACACCCCTAAATGAAAATGTCCTAATTGGGCCCAATTAGCCATTTTCCCTCCCTGGTGCCACGTGACTTATTAGTGTTAAAAGGTTCCAGGTGTGAATAGGGAGCAGGTGTGTTAAATTTGTTGTTATCACTCTCACTCTCTCATACTGGTCACTGGAAGGTGAATATGGCACTTCATGGCAAAGAACTCACCGAGGATCGGAAAAAAAAAGAATTGTTGCTCTACATAAAGATGGCCTAGACTATAAGAGGATTGCCAAGACCCTGAAACTGGGCTGCAGCACAGTAGCCAAGACCATGCAGCAGTTTAACAGGACAGGTTCCACTCAGAACAGGCCTCCCCATGGTCAACCAAAGAAGTTGAGTGCAGGTGCTCAACGTCATATCCAGAGGTTGACTTTGAGAAATAGACGTATGAGTGCTTCCAGCATTGCTGCAGAGGTTGAAGGGGTGGGGGGTCAGCCTGTCAGTGCTCAGACCATATGCCACACAGTGCATTAAATTGTTTTGCATGGCTGTCGTCCCAGATGGAAGCCTCTTCTAAAGATGATGCACAAGAAAGCCTTGAGACCAAGATAAACTTATTTGATTCAGATGGTGTCAAGCGTGTGTGGCGGCAACCAGGTGAGGAGTACAAAGACAAGTGTGTCTTGCCTACAGTCAAGCATGGTGGTGGGAGTGTCATGGTCTGGGGCTGCATGGGTGCTTCCAGCACTGGGGAGCTACAGTTCATCGAGGGAACCATGAATGACAACATGTATTGTGAAATACTGAAGCAGAGCATGATCCCCTTTTTTTGGAGACTGGGCCACAGGGCAGTGGTAATGACCCCAAACACACCTCCAAGATGACCACTGCCTTGCTAAAGAAGCTGAGGGTAAAGGTGATGGACTGGCCAAGCATGTCTCCAGACTTAAACCCTATTGAGCATCTGTGGGGCATCCTCAAATGGAAGGTGGAGGAGGGGCGTGGCCTGCAGCCGAAGCGGACGGTCGCATCCCAGAGGAGCTCCGATGACCGAGGAAGAATCCCGGGCAATCCACCACCAAAGGAGCGGGGTGAGACACACCACATCACCCACTCGCTCTCCCAACACCCCAGGGCCAACCAGAAGAGAAGCGGGGCGCCGTGATCGCCGTTCGGCCAGAAATCGAGGCCGCGGCTTTTGCGGCCTACCCGGCTAGCACTTGGGAACCCACAAAAAGCCACGGGGACACTCCAGATCCCTCAGACTTGGGCACATAACTGGGTGAACTCCCAGAAACATCTACTGGGCCCTCCCTCACACTAAATGGGGTACACGGTCGGTACTCGGCCCTAAATCGAGGCAGCGGCTTTAAGGCCTACCTACGGCCTACCAACGCAATGCTCAGAGAGACACTGCAAAGGTCTCCACACTCCCTACTCGGCCATCGGAGCTGATAAAATAAGAGGTCTCACACAGGGGACCCCCTCCAAGCTACCCCCAAGGGCAATAGAAGCGGAGGATTGAGGCCCACAGGGACCGACACCACATAAGCTCAAGACTCAGACCCAGGGGCCACAAGAACCATACCCAGTGCTCAGAGCCCAACCCACTCACGAAGCAACGAGTATCAAAACTATATGCACCAACTAAACTCCTGAGAAAGTACCACAACAACCAACCAAGCGCTATCAGCGGCCAATTACTACCCATAATTCAACAATAAAGAGTCTTGAACACCAATGACTCACTAAAAACCTGCCCTGTGAGGCCTGATTGTCACAACACAACAAGTGCAGGAGATCACATACCCCATAGGGGAAAAACAAATAAGAGCGAATGTCCCCCAAAAGAAAAGAGGACAGATACCCTAAAAAACTCACAGACTTCTTTCAACTTCCCAACAAAGAGAACCCTAACCAAACTGAGGGAGCTCCACCCAACATGCCTACACACCCGGCAGCGTATACGGACCTTCCTGACGCGGATCAAAGGAAAGAAGACCCTCCACAACTTGTACAATCACCTTCTAGATCACAACCTCCAAGCCCCTCGTCACAGAGCCCAGCCAAGTCCAGAATGAAAATGGACCCACATATCCAGCCTCCACAGGAGTCGGAGGTACTAAACCCTAACCCACTACATCCTATAGCCTCATTCCCGACAACAGGACAACCAGTGCTAGACTCTACGTTAAAGCACATGCTCCTATCCCTGCAAAGTTCGCTGATGTCTAGCTTCACCTCGGTCCTGAACAAATTCTCAACAGAGATACAAAACATTGACGATAGAGTCCATTACATTGAAAATAAAATGGAAGAGTGCACTGTCACTGTAAACGACTTGGTCGATGGTTACAACGAACAAAAAGATGACACAATCTGGATCAAATCCAAATTAGCCGATCTCGAGGATCGCTCGAGAAGAAACAACTTAAAAATCCGAGGGATCCCGGAAACAGTCCCTCCGGCAGAACTTAGCAACTACGCCACTAAACTGTTCTCAAATATCGCCCCAGAATTGTCACCAATTGAGCTCACTATCGATCGTATCCACAGGATACCGAAACCACAACACCTAGACGACTCCATCCCAGAGATGTCCTACTAAGGGTCCACTTCTACCAAGCCAAGGAACAAATACTAACAACAGCCAAATCCATGCCAAGCTTCCCAGAACCCTACACGGGACTACAAATTTACCCGGACCTCTCACAACATACTCTCCAATTAAGAAGGCAGCTCAAAACGGTGACTAAGGCACTGAACAATCACAAGTTGACCTACAAGTGGCGACATCCAGTCACCCTAATAATCAACAGGAACGGAACCAAACACACCATCACCAATATCCAGGAAGGCACCAAACTCCTCCACTCTTGGGGCATCATACCAGAGCTCCCGAAGGAAGCCCACTCCAATCCAGCAAATTCGCACTTCCCTCAACATAAATCAACTTACAATAGACCCACCCATCAACAACTAAAAGCTTCTTCGCACGCCAAAAAACCCACAACCCATCACGATCGGGCCCCTGGTCCGCCTCAGTCAAGGCCTTGAACTCTACCCTATCATTATCAGCTGCTCCTGAAGCAAGAAATAGCTGATCATCCTCGGTTCTATTTGTTATGTTAACTGTTACATTTTTTTTTCTCTTTTTCTCTTCTCTCTTCTTGTTCTTTCTTTTCACCGTACACCAGACACCAGTGGTAAGAAACCCTTGCAACTCCCACGGAAGCACACGGACAAGCAAGTGACAGAAAAGCAGCAGAGCAACTCCAGCAACCTAGAAAGCGGCATACTAACTTCTAAACGTGAGTTTTATCCACATAACCCTCCACTCTGACACAAACATGTCCATCAAAATATTATCTATCAATGCTAAAGGGGTTAACCACCCGGCCAAAAGATCCTCACCCTGGACCACAGCCCTCAGCCACAACTGTGACATTCTATGCGTACAAGAAACTCACTTTTCCAAAGACGCTCCACCAAGATTCCAACACAAATCCTACCCGCATATATTTCAAGCCAACTTCTCCAAAAAACAAAGAGGAGTGTGTATAGCAATCAGAGACACTCTTTTCTTCCAACTTCACCAATGTACGGTTGATCCGGAAGGGAGATACATTATCATCAAATGCACGATAGGAAACGCCCTATATACTATAGCAACCTTATACGCACCCAACCAACACCAAATGAACTTCATCAGATCCACCACGAAGACGATTTGTGAACTACAACAAGGACACCTACTAATCTGTGGGGACTTTAACTTGGTCCCAAACTATGACCTAGACTCATCGTCCGGTCCAAAGAGACTCCAATCACCTCTAAGTAATTTTCTCTCCGAACAGGACCTGTATGATGTGTGGAGATGTTGTCATGCGGAGGAGAGAGACTACACTTACCTCTCCCCGCGTCACAACACCTACTCAAGAATAGATCTTTTTATCTCTGACAAATGGTTACTGCAAGGGATTCAATCGGCGGAAATCCACCCAGTCACATGGTCGGATCATGCCCCTATCAGCATTAAACTTACCAACAAATGCACTGCCCCTAATTCATATTTGTGGAGAGTGAATAACTCTCTCTTACGGCACCCTAACAATGTAGAATATCTAACTGAACGATTGGAAGAATTTTTTGCTATCAACAAGGGCTCAGTATCCGACCCGGCGACTCTGTGGACGGCCCATAAGGCCTACATTAGAGGTTTCTTAATTCAACTAGGCTCAAAAGCAAAAAGGAGGAGGATGCAGCACATAACAGAACTCACAGCAGCCATAGACAAGGCAGATGCCACAAACAAACTCCAACCTTCCCGATCCTTACAATCGGAAGTTTTCAGGTTGAGAAGTGAACTCCGCACTCTCTTACTTGAAAACTTTGAAAAGTCACAAACTAAGCTAAAAGCCAATTCTTACACTACCACCAATAAGGCAGGGAAAGCTATGGCCACTTGAATCAAAGGCCATAGTACAAAAAACAAAATTGCATACTTACTCCATCCCAATACGCATGAGAAACTTTTGAATCCCCAGGCAATTGCTGATGCATTCAGCTCATACTATAGTGATCTATACAACCTTTCAGGAAAGCAGGCCACACATAAACCACCCAAATCTGAAATACAAAAATTTCTGGACCAGATCGCCCTTCCCAAACTTTCGAAGAGTCAATTAGAATCCCTGAACTTACCCTTTACACCAGAAGAGATCAAAGAAACCATCAACAAACTACCCAACCTGAAATCTCCGGGCCCTGACAGGTTGTCTGGAGAATACTTCAAAACATTCCACAAGAGTATTATCCCACATCTATGTGAACTGTATAATGCTGCTGCATCCTCCTCCTCCTTCCCAAAAGAAATGCTCTCTGCAACGGTGGTGACCCTACCTAAGCCAGGCAAAGATCCGACAACGCCACAAAATTTCCGCCCTATATCCCTTCTGAATCTCGACCTCAAAATATATGCCAAAACACTAGCAAATAGACTAATGACCATACTACCGACTTTAATACACCCGGACCAATCCGGATTCACAAAGGGACGACAGACGTCAGATGCCACAAGACGATTAATAAACATAATACATCACGCAAACATTACCAAAACGCCTTCTCTGCTTCTCTCCCTGGACGCAGAGAAGGCGTTTGATAGGGTCAATTGGGACTACCTGTCCTTAGTGCTAGACAAATTTGGATTCCAGGGACTCATACTTAAAGCAATACAAGCACTCTATATCAACCCATCGGCCCAGGTCCTCACCTCCAATTTGTTATCCAAGTCATTCCAAATCACAAACGGAACGAGACAGGGATGCCCACTATCCCCCCTGATATTTAACTTAACCATGGAACCCTTAGCTGAACATATCCGAGCCAACTCCAAAATCACTGGAATAGCTATCCACTCCCAGCACCATAGAATTAGCCTGTTCGCAGATGATGTCATCTTAATACTGACCAACCCAACGTCATCCCTCCCAGAAGTTCAAAACATATTAAGATGGTTCGGAACAATATCATTTTACAAAGCTAACGAAACCAAATCAAACATACTTGATATAGGACTCGACGCCACAACCCGTATTCTTCTTCAAGCCCAATACCCCTACACATGGGCTGACACGAGCATAACATACCTAGGCATACAACTAACAAAATCTCCCAAACTCCTATTCCAAACTAACTATATCCCCACCCGTAACAAAATACAAAACGAACTGCAAAAAACCACCCAACTCGAGTTTTCATGGTCTGGTAGGTTGGCAGCATTCAAAATGATGCACTTACCCCAATTAATCTACCTATTCAGAACGCTACCAATCCCAATCCCTTCCAGTTACTTTAAATCACTACAATTAATGCTATCTAAATACGTATGGAAAGGACAGAAAGTTAGATGCGCGCACCATAAGCTTATCAAACACAGGCTACAGGGAGGAGTAGGGTATATTGACTTCGCCGACTACTATAGGGCGACTATCCTAACCCAACTCAAAGAATGGTTCTCATCACCACAATCTACGCACTGGGGAAAAATAGAAGCAACCTATGATCCCGGCTTTCCAATATCTGAATGGGCATTTAGAGCTACGCTAGGTGCATACACCCCAACTTTTCTCCCCCCCCACTATGCAAGCAACAATCAAAGTTTGGAAACAGCTTATACAGGAGACCAACTCCTCACCAACGAGTATCCCCCTACAAATCCCACTAACGGCCCTAAACCCACTTATAGAGCAAATCTCCCTCAACACATGGACGCAAAAAGGAATCAAATATATACACAACCTATACCAAGATCACACCCTCAAAAACTTCCCTACACTCCAAAAAGAATTTAAACTTACACCGCAAGACCACTATAAATTTATGCAAATAAATCACTGTCTTAAAAAAATCAACCCCACTACTCAAAACATCCCTGCTCAAGCTTGGCATTTCCTCTCCTCAGCAAAACCAAATTCAAAAGGAATCTCCACATTCTATAACCTATTGCAACATAAAAGATAATTTCACAAATCTCGTCCATTTCTACAATGGGAAAAAGACTTAGGCCAGACCTTCCCCGATGCTGCTTGGTCTAAAGCATCAGGAATCACACAGAAAGTCACAGAATGCTCTACACTGCGAGAATTATCCACAAAAATTACACTCAGATGGTATCTCACTCCTGATAAAATACCTCACTTCAACCCGCAGCTCTCAAACAAATGCTGGAGATTGTGCGGAGGGAAGGGAGACATATTCCATATCCTATGGGATTGCCCAAAAATCCAAAAGTTCTGGCAAGATACTTTCTCTATCATATCCAAAATAGCCCAAACTACAGTTCCACCAAACCCAGGTTTGGCGCTACTGTCCTTAGCAACAGAGTCCCTCCCCAGAGATTCTCTATACACAATTATTCACATCTTATTGGCGGCTAGACTTACCCTAGCCAGAAACTGGAAAAATCCCCTACCCCCTTCCACGAACAAAGTAAGCCTTTTGACGGACACACACTACTCTTATGAACAGATCTCAACCAGATCCGCAGATCAAACGCAGAGACTGCTCAAACAATGGGCACCATGGCGCCATTGGTACTATGGGTAACTGAAGGAAACCATCAACACTGAGACCAAATAATATGCTTAACCTATTAGACCTCGGAGTAACCACCTCCAGGGGGTCCAGCTCCCTCAAGGCAACTATTATCACTTCAATGACAAATATCTCAGACAATAGTAGACATGCAACCACCAATAAAGGCACCCATACTAATTTACCATATGCCATTAACTGAAATGTATGACTGGTCAGCTGAAAGTCCAGCGGTTGGGAATGGGCTGTCGGGAAGTCACTCCACCGTTCACAGATAGCTCCCCCCCCCGGGGTGGACGTGAGGGAGATGGACCTGGACAGCCCACAACCAAAATGCTAGAAATCCACAATGTACACTACTGGTGATATTATATTTTCACGTTATGTTATCAGTTACTGCTATATTTTTGATCTGGAGATTCATCTCCACTCGTACTGTTAAAAAATAATGATCTACTCTTTATCTGTACAAGTACTCTATATTTGTAAAATATCAATAAAAACCATTGAAAGAAAAAAAAATGGAAGGTGGAGGAGCGCAAAGTCTCTAACATCCACCAGCTCCGTAATGTCGTCATGGAGGAGTGGAAGAGGACTCCAGTGGCAACCTGTCAAGCTCTGGTGAACTCCATGCCCAAGAGGGTTAAGGCAGTGCTGGAAAATAATGGTGGCCACACAAAACATTGCCACTGTGGGCCCAATTTGAACATTTTCACTTAGGGGTGTACTCACTTTTGTTGCCAACAGTTTAGACATTAATGGCTGTGTGTTGAGGTATTTTGAGGGGACAGCAAATTGACACTGTTATACAAGCTGTACACTGACTACTTTACATTGTAGCAAAGTGTCATTTCTTCAGTGTTGTCACATGAAAAGCTAGAAAAAAATATTTACAAAAATGTGAGGGGTGTACTCACTTCTGTGAGATACTGTGTGCAATATATATATATATATATATATATATATATATATTATGGGAGGTTAGTTCAATGGGGATCACCTTTCCTGGGAAAAGGCAGTCAAACCGGCAGGTTTGCTTAAAATCTGGCTTGCAGCCAGGTTTATTTAAAAGGTTGCATATAGAAATCTGTACCGGACTTTAGGGTGTCCGTGTCCTGAACCCGGACATTTGAAAAAAAGTCTGGGTTCGTATTGGGGGTTCGGGTATATTTTCGCGCCTTTTGAATAGCTGCAGGGCAGCCAATCAACAAGCGTTTCACTGGTTTGCCCTTAGAAGCCATCACAGCCATGCCTACTAATGGCATGGCTGTGATTGGCCAGTGCATCCTGTGACCTAGCCTCTATACAAGCTGGAGTCACGTAGTGCTGCATGTCACATCATCTCATACTAGTGTAGGCAGAGGATGCTGCTGCTGCTGCGAGGGACAGATTAGCTTTGGAAAATCATCTCATAGTACTGTAGGGACAGGATCCTGCTGCTGGTGTGAAGGACAGATTAGCTTTAGCAAATCGTCTCATACTAGTGTAGGGAGAGGATGCTGCTGCTGGTGTGAGGGACAGATTAGCTTTGGCAAATCGTCTCATACTAGTGTAGGGAGAGGATGCTGCTGCTGGTGTCAGGGACAGATTAGCTTTAGAAAATCTGTTAAAAACAGCAATTTATTGGTGGATGTGTGCAAGAGATTTTTGTTTGCTAGAGTACATTTTGTTTGCTAAGCAAAGTGCCTCATATAAAACCTAAGCAATTTTTCTGTTTGTTAGGTGGGCTTTTGCAGCCATTTTTGCAAGTGCAGTGCACTTGCAACTGCTTGTGTGTCAGGGACACTACTTTAATTGTGTTCTGTTAGTTCAGTTGGCAACATTTTGGCATATTTAAATACTGCTCTTACATTGCAGTTAGACAAATTAATTTTTTTCTTTTGTGCAAAATATTACATTTGCGGCCAGTGGTGCATTTCTTGCACAAAAATAAAAAGTGCGTCTACATTGCTGGTTTAAAAAAAAAAGAATAATAATTTATTATTCTTTTTTTTATTATTATTAATAAACAGTGCTACATAGTACATTTGCAACTTGCTGTGCATTTCTTGCACAAAAATAAAAAGTGTGTCTACATTGCTGGTTTAAAAAAAATATATGTATTCTAAATACTACATTTGCGTTGCGGCCAGTGGTGCATTTCTTGCACAAAATTAAAAGGGCGTCTACATTGCTGGTTTAAAAAAAACGAGGATTGCAGGGCATTTCTCTTCGCCTCCTGTTGCCTCCTCCTCCTACTCCACTTCCTCCTCCTCTACCACCTCCTCATCCGCTCAGCGTAACACCTTCACCACCAACTTCAGCACATCCAGGGGGAAACGACAGCAGGCTGTTTTAAAACTGATTTGTTTGGGGGATAAACCCCACACTGCGCAAGAGGCTGTGGACGGGCATTGAAAAACAGACTGATGAGTGGTTGTTGCCACTGAGCCTCAAGCCCAGCCTGATGGTGTGCAATAATGGGTGAAATCTCGTAGCAGGTCTGAGCCTAGCCAGTTTGACGCACATCCCTTGCCTGGCGCATGTGCTGAATTTGGTAGTGCAGAAATTTCTAAAAAACTAACCGGATATGTCAGAGCTGCTGCAGAAAGTGCGGGCCATCTGTGCGCGCTTTCAGCGTTCTCACCCTGCTGCTGCTCGCCTGTCTGCGCTGCAGCGGAACTTCGGCCTTCCCGCTCACTGCCTCCTATGCAACGTGCCCACAAGGTGGAACTCCACCTTGCACATGCTGGAGAGACTGTGCGAGCAGCAGCAGGCAATAGTGGAGTTTCAGCTGCAGCAAGCACGGGTCAGTCGCTCTGCGGAACAGCACCACTTCACCACCAACGAGTGGGCCTCCATGCAAGACCTGTATACCATATTGCAGTATTTTGATTACTCCACCAACATGGCCAGTGCCGATGACGCTGTTCTCAGCGTTACTATCCCACTTCTATGTCTCCTTGCAAAAACACTTTGGGAGATGATGGAAGAGGATGTGGCACAGGAGGAGGAGGAAGAGGGGTCATTTCCACGGTTATCAGGCCAGTCATTCACAAGTGGCTCGGAGGGTGGGTTCCTGCGCCAGCATAGGCCAGGTAAAAAATTTTCAAGCCAGGGCACAGTTCTGGAGGATGAGGAGGACGAGAATGATGATGAGGAGGAGGAACCGTGTTCACAGCAGGGTGGCACCCAACGCAGCTCGTGGGCATCACTGGAGCGTGGCTGGGGGGATACAGAGGACAAAGGTGATACACCTCCCACAGAGGACAGCTTGTCTTTGCCTCTGGGCAGCCTGGCACACATGAGTGACTACATGCTGCAGTGCCTGCTCAACGACAGCCGAGTTGCCCACATTTTAACTTGTGCTGATTACTGGGTGGCCACCCTGCTGGGTCCCCGTTACAAGGACAACATGTCGTCCTTAATTCCCTCACTGGAGCGTGATCGGAAGATGCGCGACTACAAGCGCACGCTGGTAGACGCGCTGTTGAGGGCATTCCCAAATGACACCGGGGGCTCAGTGGAAGCACAAGGCGAAGGCAGAGGAGGAGGAAGAGGTCGCCAATGCAGCTGAGGCACCACCAGCACCTCAGAAGGCAGGCTTAGCAAGGCCGAAATGTGGAAAAGCTTTGTCAGCAGCCCGCCACAACAAACAGCACCACCTGCTGATAGGCAACGTCTTAGCAGGAGGCAGCATTTCAGCAACATGGTGGAAAAGTATGTGAGCACACGCCTACATGTACTGACTGATGGGTCTGCCCCATTCAACTTCTGGGTCTCCAAATTGGGCACATGGCTTGAGCTTGCCCTTTATGCCTTGGAGGTGTGGCCTGCCCCACAGCCAGTGTATTGTCTGAACGTGTGTTTAGCACGACAGGGGGCATTATCACAGACAAGCGCAGCCGCCTGTCCACAGCCAACGTGGACAAGCTAACGTTTATTAAAATGAACCAGGCATGGATCCCACAAGACTTGTCTGTACCTTGTGTAGAATAGACATTTATACTGGCCTCACACAGCCATTGGTATACTTAAGTGAACTTATTCTTTTTTTTAGGCCTCCTCAACCTCTTACTCCACATCCACCTTCTCCTCCATTTTTTATTTTTTTATGTGATTTTAAGTTATTTCCCTATCCACATTCGTTTGCAGGGCACTTGTCCTACTCTTACCCCCATTTTGCTTCCTTTTGCAGCCCTCTAGCCCTTTCCAGGACTTTTTTAGAGCCATTTTAGTGCCCAACTGTTCGGGTCACCATTGACTTCAATGGGATTCGGGGTCAAGTTCGGGGCCGAACTCGAACTTTTTCGCGAAGTTCTGCCGAACCTGCCGAACCTGCACATCCAGGTGTCCGCTCAACTCTATCCATAAGCAAAACTTCCATACGTCAGCTCTCTCAGGCTGAAGGCTCCTGAGTCCCAGGCCAGAGCCAAACTTTCCTCTGTTCCTGGTGGTGGATTCCAATGGACCACAAAATAATAAATAAATAAATAATAATAATAATAAATAAATACTTTATTGTCATTGCAAACCAAATTACAATGAAATACTATAAAAGCTCCACACATGTGTAAACAACCTCAACATACACACATATAGACAATTTTATCCCCCATATGAAAAAGATCTAAAAAGAAACCCCCGCTACAGCAGCAAGCCAAGTTACCTACGGTTAAATATTTTTTAAAACAAATTACCATTTAGATCTTTGATAGCTCTTGAAAAGAAACTTTCCTTAAATATGTTAGTCCTCACCTTTATATTTCTGAACCTCCTGCCAGATAGCAGGAGTTCAAAAAGATAGTTTCCAGGGTGGGACGGGTCACTCCCTTTTGCCTGCCCTATTTACACATGCATCCCACGACCTTCTGTGCAGCATTTATTATTTTCTGAAAGGATGTTTTTTCTGCTAGTGTGCAGTTGGAATAACAGGCTAAAATGCAGTATGTCAGCACACTCTCAATGGAGGAGCGATAGAAGGACTCCAAGATGTGTTTCCCTAGGCCATTTTTCCTAACAAGTCTTAGGAAATATAAATGTTGCTGGGAGGGCGTGCCTTGGCGAGTGAGGGAGATGGCTGCTTAGGTGAAGAGCTCCGGGACACGGCTCTACAATCCAGCTGCATTGCGGTTCCCAGTGCATCCAAAGATGGGCAGAATTACCAAATTGGGACCACACACCCATCAGCAACGCTCGGCTACCTACTCTGCCAACGCAAACATATCGGATCTCTTTAGAATCCAGGCGAAAGGGAAGAGACACATGGCCAATCTCAAGATGGCGTCCAGCATTGAGCACGAGGAGGACGAGGACTTTGACACCACTTCCCTAGCCGCTTCAGAGGAGCTGGTAAGAGAATCCTCTTCAGCAGACCAGCCCCTGACCTACTCAGACATGTCTGAAATCGCAGCAGACATTAAAAGGTCGTTTTCAGCTGCTTTTAC
>BLSH010033236.1:686725-715200 GCA_018402905.1 Glandirana rugosa
GGAAACGTTAGGAGTATGAAGGGAGTGACCACAGTCAGCAAAAATTAAAAAAAAACCACCTCATGAGTTTTGTGGCGTTATGCGATGTGTCCAGAGCGTACCTCCGGGTGAGCAACCACCACTTCACAACGACAAGGTGTCTCGCTGACTGGGCACGTACGACGTCGACTTTGAGGTGATAACGGACGACGACGAGCGTATCAGAGAGGTCGTACACGTTCCACCTCAAGGTGGAACACCCGTGCAGCGTATACTCCGCATATACTTCAAGGTGACGTCGCGTCTGTCCGCTCGTCGTCGTCCCACTCTTGCGGCTTTCACGCGTGTCTGCCTGGCGTGAAATACGTCGTCGAGACTGTATAGGCCCATCAAAAAATCTTTTAAGACATGGTGAAAACTACCCGGATATGTCAGAGCTGCTGCATAAAGTGCGGTCCGTCTGTGCGCACTTTCGGCGTTCTCACCCTGCTGCTGCTCGCCTGTCTGCGCTGCAGTGGAACTTCATATACGCCTCATATGCGACGTGCCCACAAGGTGGAACTCCACCTTGCACATGCTGGAGAGACTATGCGAGCAGCAGCAGGCAATAGTGGAGTTTCAGCTGCAGCATGCACGGGTCAGTCGCTCTGTGGAACAGCAACACTTCACCACCAACGAGTGGGCCTCCATGCGAGACCTGTGTAGCGTATTGCGGTGTTTTGAGTACTCCACCAAAAAAAAATTAAAAACGACTGACACCAGTGAGGGAAGTATGAGGATTGCAAAGGTTGCAATTGCGACCAGGCCCTGGCATTTCACCACCATGGGGAGGCCCAAAAATGGCAGAAAGGGCACGTGCTGCAGAACTTGTGAAAGGGCCCCGCTGTGGTTCCGTAATAAAGGGACTCGCGATAGGAGTAAAGGGCCCCAGGATCAGTGGGAAGAGGAAAGGGCCCTAGCCAGGGGTCAGGGGGCCCTTCCTAATTTCTTACACCGGAGACCTGAAAGTTCTAGTTACGCCTCTGATTCCCTCTGTCTCAACTGAATAAGAGCTGGAGGAGTTGAAGCAGGATCACACTGAGCTGTACAGTGAAAGGCTGTTCAGGGGTGGGGGGGATTATCGGGATAAGTCTGATCATTGGAGGAGAGCAGGCTGAGTTCCCAGCACAGCTAGAAAACTCAGTGTGTTCTCCTGCCTAGCGTGGTCAGTTTTTAATAGGAAAGCAGACGGACTAGAAAAAACACCAGGAATTTCACACAAGGGAAGAAATACAAAGAGAACAGGATACTTTCTCATACAAGTACATGGTACAGCAGGCACATATCAGGAATAAGAAATGTTGGGTTTACAGCAAACTATGTACAGCATCCTGCTGGCCCTTCCCACCAGTTATGGTCTGCCTACTTGTCATAGGGTAGCACAGAGGCCCAATTTTCAAGTAATGAAAATAGAAAGGTTTTATTTTAAGATCTCATTAACATGTTGATGAGGAGCACGGAACAGCAAAAAAATAAGCAGATTAAACTTAATTTCGGAGCTGTGTTTTTCAACTGCCCCCAAAATATTCACATTCAAAATTTAAATTAAAATAGCCCTAAATGAAGTTATTTTCATCTCCTGCTTTCTGAACATATTTTTGGTGTCATTAATGATTGATGGTGATCTAATGTTCCTAAGCTTTCTCACCTAATTCCAACAATTATCACTGCATGAGTCTTGAACACATCCACCTGTACCTGATGATAAGCATTAATTTTCCATGGGAAAAAGAGCTGTCTAAAATAATAATAATAATAATAATAATAACAACAACAGCAACAATAATGTCTTCTTTAAAAATTGTTAAAATAAATTAAACTAATACAACTATTATATTGTGCTTCACTATCAATATAATAATAAAAAATGCAATGCTATATAATAATAATAATAATAATAATAATAATAATAGTTAAATGTACATCTGTAATATGTTTTATTGTATGATATTTAAGAACTCTTCTGATTAGTACCACTACCAATAAAACAATGTTATCTTGTTTTATGTCAATTGTTATTATTATAAATAATTAATAAACATGACTCATGAATTTAAGCAATATGTATTATTGCATAGTTTGAATTTATTGTATCATTTTGTATGGTTTTAAAATATATATTTATTGATAATATAAAAACATATAGTGTTAAAATATCTGTATATTTTATTTTAAATATTTTATTTTAAATCTCTGTATACATTAATAATAAAATTAGCAATAACAGTAAAAAGTTATATAATTGTGTACATGTAATACTGTAATATAAAAAAAATGTAAATTAAAAAATATTGAAAACAAAACGTTCTCACGCAAATAACGTTTGTTATACATGAATGATATTTATATTATAGATCCCTCTTCCCACTTGTAACTACCCCTCTTTCTTTCAACACTCTGGTATAATCCATTGACTCTGGAGGTAGTCATGTTGCATGCAAAAAAAATTTGCACCAAGCTGGCCAAGTGATAAATACTTTATGTGAGCAATTTCAGACTACTGATTAGATTTATTAATAATGTATGCAATGTTATTGTGGATGATTAGAGTTGTTTCATTTAATGGAATTCTCAAATCATCTCTAACACCTCAGTATAAATTCTTTATGATCACTGGTTTATGCATGCATTTCGGTAAAGCTAGCTGGGAGATGTGTGTAATTACAATGGCAGAGGCTCACCTGGTGAGCATTCTTTCACACACATCAAACCCACCTGTAGACCAGCTCTCCAAGTAAATCAAACTAAGTGAACAAAATCCAGAGCTCTATCTCGCCACGGCTTAATAAATAATACATCAATATGGTCATAACAGATCAAAAGGCCTCTGGTGTATTGCTTGTAAATAAATACATTAATAAAATAAATATACTTGAGGATTCAAGGATCATGAGAAACGTGTGTGATTTATTAATTGTTATTCATGAAGTTGTAGCAAAGAAGCTGACACAGAAGTCACATCACAGATCGCGGCCTTTGCGTATTTACCTTTTAACAGCGTTGTTGTTTATTAATTATATCTTGGCAGGAAGTGATTGATTTTCTTTATTTGTTTATGTTCATTGCTCAATAAATCTGAAGTTGGTTCTTTCTTCTAGGGATAAATTGTCAGTTATCCTTCATAAATACAAGAAACTTTGTACCACACGTCTTGCAGTTTCTGTTCATTGAGGTTGTAGATGTATTTATTGTTTTAGATTATTTGTGTTTTTCTTTGCTCCCAATGGCCTCCCGAACCTCCCTTTGGGTACTTTAACATGGAAACACATCTACACGTTGCAGTAATATGCATATTACCATGCATTGTCTCAATGCGCAGTCATTTTGGCTCACGTTCATTTGACTGGCATCCCAATGCACCTTGCCAATACACTTCAACGCTCATGTGTTTCAGCACACCACAACACATATAATCCAAAAAGGGTCCCTGGCCTATATTTATCTGGCATCTCATCCCCAAGCTCAATAAATAATAAAACAATCCAAACTACTGGAATTTGTGTGTTATGTATTACAACTAATACCATTTGTAAATAAAAAAGGACCAAAGAACATACTCTGTACACATCTATTCTATGCATAAGACTTAAGCCTCGTACAAACGGTTCGATGGCCATATGCAAATGGCCGTACGACCGCTTGTTGTATGATCATCTGACCGTCAGTACGTGCGATTAGAACAGCCTACGTACGACGGTCGTACAACAGAAGTTGTATGAGCAGACTAGAAAACTTTGGTAATACCAACACGCGGTCGTACAACCATTGTATCTAGGGTTGCCACCTCATCCCTTTAATCCAGGACACATATGAATTACACAGGCTCTGAGGCTAATTTAATGCACATAAGGCACCAAGTGAGTTTAATTACCACCTTAATCAGCTACAGAACCTCTGTAATTAATATGTTTCCTGGATTAAAGGGATGAGGTGGCAACCCTAGTTGTATCGTGTGTACAGAGAAGTTGGTCCAACAAGTTGTACTGTGCAAAACACGCATGCTCAGAAGTCAGGAACTTCCGGAAGTGTCCGTTCGTTCCTAATTCACAAATTACATGCACCTGAACTTTCTCTTTATACGTTCATTACACTTCTCTACATTTGGCTTGGTCGTACGATCGTGTAGTGCATGTCAGTACGCAAGTTACATGATCCAACATACGATTTGGTCCATTCGGTCGTACGACCATTGATACATGTGTACGAGGCTTTAGCTTTTGGATGATACAACCTTAGAAGTGACTTCAGATGCTTCACATTATGTAGATATGTGTTGCAACCATAGGGGTGGACCAAATAAAACCACCTCAGGGATTATAAACACTACAATGGTAACCCCAAAATTCAATGTCACATAATGTAAAAGTCCAGTCCAGGGGTGAAAGCAGCACAGTTCTCAAACATACAGTAACCAAACTGGTTTTGAGAAAGATATCATAGACAGTCAGAATACCACCTTAACTATTATACAAGATTAAAACTAGCCTTTAGCACAGTGGTTCTCAACCTCAATCCTCAAGTACCCCAAGCGGGCCATGTTGTGGGAACTTCCCTTAGATAAAATAGCTCTTATCAATACCATGTCATTGATATTGATTTAAAGCAGCAAAGTAAAGGAAAACCTGAAAACATGACCAGTTGGGGGTACTTAAGGACTGAGGCTGAGAAACACTGCTTTAGCACATTTTAGTCTAAGGCATCTTTTCACATGAGGCAGACTCTGCCAGGAGTCCACCTGCTGAATGGGTAATCTGTCCACTGAAAGCATGAACATTTTTCTCATATGATACGAGATCATACGATTTTCGTGTAACCACTTCCCACCCACCGTATGCAGAATGATGGGCGGGAAGTGGTTCAGTTATCCTGACTCAGCGTAATATGACGTTCAGCAGGATAACAAGCCGGCGTACAGTGTACCGATAGATGGTGTGGTGTGTCAGTCTGACACACCGAACTCCGATCGTGGAAAAGAGCCTTTCTCGGAGGCTCTTTACCAAGTGATCAGCTGTGGCCAATCACAGCTGATTACAGTGTAAATAGGAAGAGCCATATATTGACTTTTCCTCTACTCACATCTGCAGACGCGAGTAGAAGAGAGACGATCAGCGGCTCTCCTGACAGGGGGGTCTGCGCTGATTGGTTATCAGTGCAGCTCCTCGAGGATGCCCACCCAGGACCACCAGGGATGCTACCCAGGGCCACCAGGGATGTCACCCAGGATCACCAGGGATGCCTGCCCAGGACCATCAGGGAAGCCCACCCAGGACCACCAGGGAAGCCCACCCAGGACCACCAGGTATGGAAAACAATAGGCAATAGGGATGGCACTCCTTATCAGTGCTGCCTAACAGTGCCATCTATCAGTGCCACCTACCAGTGCCTACCCCACCAGTGCCACCTATCAGTGCCACCTATCAGTGCCCACCAGTGCTACCTATCAGTGCCATCTATCAGTGCCAACTATCAGTGCCCATCAGTGCCACCTATGAGGGCCCATCAGTGCTGCCTATGAGTGCCCATCAGTGCTGCATATCAGTGCCCATCACTGCTGCATATTAGTGCCACCTATCAGTGCCTGTCAGTGCTGCATATCAGTGCCACCTATCAATGCCTGTCAGTGCTGCATATAAGTGCCTCATCATCAGTGCCCATCAGTGCCATCTCATCAGTGTTTGTCAGTGTAGCCTCAGCAGTGCCTATCAGTGAAGGAGAAACATACTTATTTACAAACTTTTGTAACAGAAACAAAGAAAAACGTTTTCTTTTTCAAAATTTTCAGCTTTTTTTATTTGTAGCTCAAAAAATAAAAACCCCAGTGATGACCAAACACTACCAAAAGCAAGCTCTATGTGTGGGAAAAATATGATAAACATTTCATTTAGGTACAGTGTAGAATGAAATTACGCAATTGTCATTCAAAATGTGACATTGCTGAAAGGTGAAAATTGGTCTGGGCAAGAAGGGGGGAACGTGTCTGGTATTGAAGTGGTTAAATGGTACAGTTGTCATTCCAACATACAATAAAAATACAACACAAAACATCACATCACTACATCACTTCTGAATTTTGATTCTGTTGTACAAATGCAGAGTAAACTCTTCATTTTCAATATGAGACTAACATGCAAAAAAAAAAAATGGACGATTCGTCCAATAATCTTATCGTGTGTACCAGGCATTGCTCTTGGTTTCATAGTTACATAGTAAACAAGGTTGAAAAAAGACACAAGTCCATCAAGTCCAACCTATGTGTGTGTTTTTAATGCCAGTATTAAATTGTATACCTCTCAATGTTGTGGTCCCTTAGGTGTGCATTTTCTTTCCTTATTTTTATAATACGTGGTTTTGCTTAAGCTACTATATAAACTGAACTACTTAACTACTGAACTACTTAAGCTGATATAAACATTTTGAGCCAAGAATACGTTGTTTTATGTTTAGCACATTACTTTAAGAATAGTGACTTCTCAATGTATCTAATAGCATCATTAGTTGTTAACACCCTAAAATACATCTAAAATGTAACGTTCTATTAATGATCATGGAAATAAATATCACTGCCAAACATGTGCTCTTGTGTTAACGTCAGTTTCTCTAGCATTATGCGCTATTTTGGTGCACCTTAAAACTTCTCTTTTACAATTAGTGTGGTATTGAATTCAAACATATCTTCTACAGTCGCCACAAACATCCCCTGGATTGTGGGAAGCTCAATCGTGACAACAAGTAACTAGGGCATCACATAGTAGTCCCATCCAGGGGTGACAATAAAGTCATTCCCGTGCTACTTTCACCCGTTCCATTGCTTAGATTATTTTATACATTGCTTAGATTATTTTTATTATTACCACACCACAGAGGTGGAAAACTTCATGTGCAATGTGGTGTGCTGGTTGGAAAAAAATGTCCCTGTACAATTTGTATATGCATGCACTCCCATAATACATGGGCTGCCTTATCACAATGTGAATAAAATGCATGTTAAAGTGCAATAACTGCAACATGCAAGACAGGCATAAAGGGGGACTTGAAAGTCTCCTTGACCAATATGAGGCCAAGCATGAGTCCAAAAATGTCCAGTGTGCATGAGGCCTTAGAGGAATATTCAAGATTTATATATGCCATTAGCTGACTAAAGATGATGGATATACTGTACTTACTGGACAATCTTACACGTTTGCCCATCTTATGTTGAGTTTGGATTGACCGATTTTTTTTACAGTTTTACCTTAATAAATGGTTACAAATACACATGAAGCATGAAGTGCTCAAATAACTGCATAGTAATGGATGAATTCTAAGCCTGAAGAGCCCAAATGTCAAAAGAGAACATTTTATTGAAATGATGATGTCCAATGCGTTTTGAAGGTAAATTTCATTCTTCATCAGGACTTATAAGCGGAAATAGTATAAGATTGGTCTGTGGGGATATGTAATGGCGTGATCTACATGCCTTTTAGTGATCCCCACAGACCATTCTGATTTTCTTTCTGCTTATAAGTCCTGATGACAAAGTCACCGTGACCTTCCAAACATTTAGCTTTCGTCTTTCTGATAAAATACCTTCTTCTGACATGCAGACTCTTTTCATCTGTTCAGCATCTTTTAAGGTGAATAAAAAATGTAATCACCGCAGTACAGATAAGGTTGTTGGCATATGTATATTTGTGTTCTTTTAGCTGTATGTCATAGAGGGCCCCCATACCTTTGAGTGGGGAAAGAGTAAAACCTATTTGAGTTTTTACTGCTGTACAGGCTTCTGTTACAGAGATTTCCCTACATTTACTGTACTGGTGACAATGACTTCACCTGACAAGATTCAAGGGAAATTCTGCAGCAGGGATATGCAATTAGAAGCTGACAGATCCTCTGGCCTTCCCTACTTTACTTTACTCTACTCTACTTTGCTCTGCTCTACTCTAAAACATGTTTGTCCCTGTTGCAGATTTTCCCTCAGTTTCTGTCTTTTACTGTCATCAATCCCTAAATTGGCTCCTGATCGCCCAGCGAATAAAATTTAAAATACTAACCACAACATACAAAGCCATCAAAAACTCTGCTCCGAGCTGCACCACCAACCTTGTCTCCAAATATCACCCAAACCGTCCTCTCCATTCCTCTCAAGACCTCCTACTCTCAAGCTCCCTTGTCATCTCCTCCCATGCTCGTCTCCAGGATTTCTCCAGAGCCTCTCCCATCCTCTGGAACTCTCTACCTCAACCTGTCTGGCTATCTCCTACTCTAGCTGCCTTCAGGCGATCCCTGAAGACACATCTCTTCAGGGAAACCCATCACACCTCCAACTAATCTTTTACCACTTCCATCAGCTCACTCCCACAGTTGCAACCTTTTGTACCACTTGCCCCCCCCCCATTAGATTGTAAGCTCTTCTGAGCAGGCCCCTCTTAATCCTTTTGTATTCTATTGTATTGCACCTGTATTGTCCCCCTTTTATATTGTAAAGTGCTATGTAAACTGTTGGCGCTATATAAATCCTGTATAATAAAAATAATCAAAAGGATATGTTCCCTTTATTAGTAATGTCCAGAGATAGGCGGGGCTTGAATGGACACTGATCCTTGACCTTGATCTTTGACCTGTCACTCTTCTTGCCTGGGATTTATATTCATAATCTGTGCTGCAGATCCATACCGATTTACAAAGCTTAAAAACATGATGCTGTCAGAAAGTAAAATAGGGTAAATGCTTATAATGCAACAAATATATCACAGGATTTTTTGCTAGAAAATTACTTAGCACCCCCAAACATTATATACACGATTTTTTGGAAAAAAAATGACACTTTAACCACTTGCTTACTGGGCACTTAAACCCCCCTCCTGCCCAGACCAATTTTCGTCTTTCAGCGCTGTTGTAATTTCAATGACAATTGCGCGGTCGTGCGACATTGTACTCAAACAAAATTTTTATAATTTTTTTCCCACAAATAGAGCTTTCTTTTGTTGGTATTTGATCACCTCTGCGGTTTTTATATTTTGCACTATAAACAAACAAAGAGTGATAATTTTGAAAAAAGAACAATACTTTTTACTTTTTGCTATAATACTAGTCCAAAAAAAAAAAATTATTCATCAGGTTTGGCCGATATATATTCTTCTACATATTTTTGGTAAAAAAAATCGCAATCGGCGTATATTGATTGGTTTGCGCAAAAGTTATCGTGTCTACAAACTATGGGAATTGATTTATGCTGTTTTTATTATTTATTTTTTTACTAGTAATGGTGGCAACCTGTGATTTTTATCGGGACTTTGATATTGGGGCAGACATGTCGGACATTTTGGACACTTTTTGGGACCAATGACATTTATACAGCGATCAGAAATTTAAATATACACTGATTACTGTATCAATGTCATTGGCAGTGAAGGGGTTAACAATAAGGGGGCAGTGAAGGGGTTAACTGTGTTCCCTCATTGTGTTCTAACTGTATGGGGGGTGGGGCTGGCCGGGACATAACAGATCTCACTGATCCCGATCACAGGGATCAGTAGATCGGTTATGTCCCCTTCGCAGAACGGAGAACCGGTGTGTTTACATCGGCGGTTCCCCGTTCTGCAGCTCTGACAAACAATCGTGAGTCATGAGCGGACATCGAGTCCGCCCGACCCACGGGCACGCCCACGCAGCGCCGCCTGTGAGTGCGCGCCGGAAGCGGGCACTGGGGACAACGTCCATGGACGTTGTTCCGGAAATTCACATCCACACTGGAGCCGTACTTCGGCAATATCGCGGATCTGTAGGGGTTAATGAATTAAAATAAATATTGTACAATGTGAAAGATGATGTTACATCAAGGAAATAGAATACCTAACACGCTTTATAATTATGCACGCTCGTGGAATAGCGACAAACAACAGTACTTAAAAATCTCCATAGGCAACGCTTTAAAAATGTTTACAGGTTACCTGTTTAGAGTTGTAGAGGAGGTCTTGAGCTAAAATTATTGCTCTCACTCTAATATTTGCAGCAATACCTCACATGTGTGGTTGAACACCATTTACATATGCTTGCGTGACTTACGTATGCGTTCCCTTCTGCGGAGGAATGGGGCGCTTTTCTTTTTTTTTTTATTATTTATATATTTTTTTATTATTACATTGTCCCTTCATTTTTTTTTTTTTTTTTTAGCACTTTTATTCCTAGTACAAGGAATATAAACATCCCTTAGAAATAAAAATGACAGAGCCTCTTTATTGAGATCCGGGGTCAAAAAGACCCCAAATCTCTCATTTGCCTTTAACTCTTTTGCCGCCAGGTCAGTACGTCATACGGCTCTAACGGCAGGGGATATTACACACAATCCAGTGGCTGAAGCCACCGGCTTTGTTTGTGAAACTGACAGGCAGCCTCCTGCCTGTCTGGTGAGAGCATTCGGGTGGCCCGATCGCTCTCACACACCCCCTGGTACCAGCGCCCCCCCACACACACACGACCCCGCCTTGCTTACCGGGCTCCGTTTGCCCATCTGCAGGCCCAGAAAGTCATGGCGGGTGGTGGCAGCTGGAAAGGAAGGAGAAGAGAGGACACACATCCGCTCTCCTCCCCTTCTTTGTGTGACCAGGAAAGCGACGTCTCTGACATCACTTCCGGGTCAAGGTCTCCATGTCCTGGGTTAGTTCAGCCGGGAAATAATGGTTTGCAATGCAGTCTGCATTGCAAAACATTTAGTGGAGCACAGGGGAGACATGCAGGGTCTTTTAGACCCTGGATATCTCAATAAAGAGAACCTGTCACCTAAAAAACATGCTGTTTGTTCCCTATGTGATAAAAAAATAAAGTTACACACAAACATCTAAAATACCTCCCCTAAAAACTTTTAGACACCCCCACATATACACATGTAAGAACGTAAACGCATGCGTGAACACGTTGATTGCGATACACATGTAACATATCGCTGTGCACGACAGAGTGAGCAATAATAGCACAAACCTTCTCCGTAATGCTAAACTGATACCTATAGAAGGCTTCTGAAGCATCGCCTATAGAAAATATACGGTACTGAAGTTTGACGCCATTTCACGGGGCGCACAAAAATTTAAGGTTTGGCATGTTGGGCAACTATTTACTTGGTGCAACCGTGTCTTTTATATTTTACTAAAAAATCTGACCAAAATTTTCCATAGATGCCAATGCAAAACGGAACCAGTGCCATGCCAATCTGACCAAGATCTCCCAGGATCCAATGCAAAACCGGAAATGACGTACGGCGCCACGGACCCTAAAGGAGTAAGTGAAAATAGATATAGGCATAAATCAGGTAAGTGAACAGAAAAAGATAAATAAATTGCCGATTCATTTTAAGGATGCACATTAGTGCTGCATGGTGAGGAATGAAAAATGTAGGTGGAACTCCGCTTTAAATAGCATTTTCTGTTAGTGGTGCAGATACAGTTTAGTTCTGCTTTAACCACTTCGGCCCCGGAAGGTGTTACCCCCTTAATGACCAGGCCATTTTTTGCAATACGGCACTGCGTTATTTTAATTGACAATTGTACAGTCGTGTGATGCTGCCCAAATAAAATTGACGTCCTTTTTTCCCATAAATAGAGCTTTCTTTTGGTGATATTTGATCACGTCTGCGGTTTTTATTTTTTGCGCTATAAACAAACAAAGAGCGACAATTTGGAAAAAAATATATATTTTTTAATTTCTGCTATAAAACATATGCAATAAAAAAATGTTAAAAAATCGAATTTCTTCATCAATTTAGGCCAATATGTATTCAGCTACATATTTTTAGTAAAAAAAAAAAAATCGCAATAAGTGTATATTGATTGGTTTGCGTAAATGTTATAGCGTCTACAAACTATGGGATATTTTTATGGTATTTTTCTTTTTTTACTAGTAATGGCAGCGATCAGCGATTTTGCCACATTGCGGAAGACAAATCAGACCCCTAACTGACACTTTTGACTCTTTTTTGGGAATCAGTGACCTTATTTTAGTAACAGCGGCGGCCGGTCAATAAGGGGTGCTTGTGCGCTGCCTCCCCGCCGCTGACAAGAAGAAGAAAAAAAGTCAGCCCGACCCCCTACAGGAGGCGCCGGTATATTGACTTTTTTTTTTTCTCGTTCCTTGCTGTCTGCTGACAGCAAGTAGTGAGCCGATTGGTTAATTATAAAAGACTATATGTGTGCGCTGAACAGGCACACACACAGTCTGATTGGCTGTCCTGAGCTAGTAACTGACTGGTAATGGATGCGGTGGGTGGGGGCGGGACTGTGGCAGACGTGCTGGCTGCATGCTTACTCACGCAGGTGCAGCACTCCACCGGGTTTCAGTCCCGACTCCCAACTCCTGCGCAGCAGACCATCCACACCAGCATGCTCTCTGTAAGCCGAGCTCTGCACACTGCCAGCATGCTCTCCGCCCGCTGAGCTCTGCACACTGCTAACCTATTAGATGGGCTAAGCGCGGGGGGGGTCTGTCAGTGCCGCAAGCCCATATCTGAGGCTCTGTATACTGCGATATGGTGACTCTGTATACTGCAATATGGTGACTCTGTATACTGCTATATGGTGACTCTGTATACTGCTATGTGGGGGCTCTGTATACTGCTATATGGTGACTCTGTATACTGATATATGGTAAATCTGTATACTGCTATCTGGGGCTCTGTATACTGCTATATGGTGACTCTGTATACTGCAATCTGGGGCTCTGTATACTGATATATGGTTACTCTGTATACTGCTATCTGGGGCTCTGTATACTGCTATATGGAGACTCTGTATACTGCTATATGGGGGCGCTGTATACTGCTATATGATGACTCTGTACACTGCTATATGGTAACTCTGTATACTGCTACCTGGGGCTCTGTATACTGCTATATGGTGACTTTCTATACTCCTTTCTGGTGTCTGTATACTGCTATATGGTGACTCTGTATACTGCTATCTGGGGCTCTGTATACTGCTATCTGGGGCTCTGTATACTGCTATATGGGGACTCTGTATACTGCTATCTGGTGACTATGTATACTGCTATCTGGGGCTCTGTATACTGCAATGTGGTGACTCTGTATACTGCTATCTGGTACTCTGTATACTGCTATCTGGTGCTCTGTATACTGCTATCTGGTGCTCTGTATACTGCTATCTGGTGACTCTGTATACTGCTATCTGGTGACTCTGTATACTGCTATCTGGTGCTCTGTATACTGCTATCTGGTGCTCTGTATACTGCTGTCTGGGGCTCTGTATACTGCTATCTGGGGCTCTGTATACTCCTATATGGGGCTCTGTATACTGCTATCTGGTGGCTCTGTATACTGCTATCTGGTGCTCTGTATACTGCTGTCTGGGGCTCTGTATACTCCTATCTGGTGACTCTGTATACTGCTATCTGGTGCTCTGTATACTGCTATATGGTGATTCTGTATACTGCTATATGGTGATTCTGTATACTGCTATATGGAGACTCTGTATACTGCTATCTGGGGCTCTGTATACTGCTATATGGTGATTCTGTATACTGCTATATGGTGCTCTGTATACTGCTATCTGGGGCTCTGTATACTGCTATCTGGTGCTCTGTATACTGCTATCTGGTGGCTCTGTATACTGCTATCTGGTGCTCTGTATACTGCTATCTGGGGCTCTGTATACTCCTATATGGTGACTCTGTATACCGCTATCTGGGGCTCTGTATACTGCTATATGGTGACTCTGTATACTGCTATCTGGGGCTCTGTATACTGCTATATGGTGACTCTGTATACTGCTATCTTGGGCTCTGTATACTGTTATATGGTGACTCTGTATACTGCTATATGGTGACTCCGTATACTGCTATCTGGGGCTCTGTATACTGCTATTTGGGGCTCTGTATACTGCTATATTTTGACTCTGTATACTGCTATATGGTGACTCTGTATACTGCTATCTGGGGCTCTGTATACTGCTATATGGTGACCCTGTATACTGCTATCTGGGGCTCTGTATGCTGCTTTCCTGGGGCTCTGTATACTGCTATTGGATAACTCTGTATACTGCTATATGGTGACTCTGTATACTGCTATCTTGGGCTCTGTATACTGCTATATGGTGGCTCTGTATACCCCTATCTGTGATGCTGTATACCCTATTTGGTGATGCTGGGTTGTATACTCCTGACACAAGGGGTGGAAACTATAACTTATGAGACGTGGGAGGGGTCGAAAAGGAAGTGCGGGGTCTAGTGCCCCCCATCCTAAAATTTCACCAGCCGCCACTGTTCAGTAATCAGTGATAAAAATACGCACTGGCGCTGTACTAATGAAACTGGCAGGGAAGGGATTAACATCAGGGGTGATCCAAGGTTTTACGGTGTGCCTACCTGGTGCTTGTTAACTGTGTGGGGGTTGCTCTGACTGGATGAAGACAGAGATCAGTGTTCCTGCTCAGGAACACAAGATCTCCATCTTCTTCCCTGTCAGAATGACGATCTGCCTTGTTTACATATGCAGATCGCCATTCTGCCTCTCTGGGGAACAATTGCAGGTGGCCGGTGGACATCGGGTCCGCCGGACCCACTGATTGGCTACCCTGTGTCCAATCAATGAGCAATCCCGCCACCGGTAGTGTGTGTGCGCCGCCCCCCCAGTGTCTATTACATAAAATGACATACAGGTACGTTGTTTCATGCAATAGAGCCGACCTGCCGCAGTAAAAGTGCAGTAGGCAGACGGCAAGTGGTTAAGGAAACCTTTACTTGGCAAAATGTGTAGATTGGCATTGCCAACCTCTTTTGTAAATGTAATTTGCTTGGCTGTCATGCACATTCACTGGATTTAATTTTCCCTGGCCCAGCACTAGTAAGCAGATCAGAAGTTCTGAATTAATTTGCTACATGCTTGGGCAAATGACCTAGAAAGTATTAAAGGCAAAGATGTCCAAGCAACTTTCATTTTCAGCAAAGAGTTATTATGGCAGGCCTCATATTACCTTTTTGACCAGGGGTTTTCAATCTGCAGTCCATGGGCCAAATCTGGCCTGCTGCAAGATTGTATCCGGCACTCTGATGCAAGAGGGAACTACTATGTAAGGAGGTACTTACTGTTGTAGAAGAAACTCTTCTGTAAAGTTGACTTTAATGGGGGCTCTGATGGGACCCTGATGTAAGAGGGGACTCTGATGAGCTCAGGATTATCTGAAACTTCTATACTTTGTTTTATTGAAGTTTTTTTATGTTGTTCTAAATTATATCAAGCTGATTACCATAAAAACTCCAAGGAAAACGTATTCAGTTACATTTGATGCATTCATTTAATAAACTGAAGTTTGAAACCACTGTTTTAGACAAAAAGTGCCTAAACATCTATCCGCCAGTGCAAGCAAACTTCCTGACTTCCCAATTAGATATATTTTTCATTGCAATTAATTTTATTAGAATATCTAAACTTGTTCTAGAACACATATGACTAAACAAAAAGAAGGAAACTTTATGAAAGGGAGAGACAGATTTTTTTTCTTTGCTCCTGTTTGATGCACCCATTAAATATATTACATTAGAAAAAAAAATGAAAAACAGAGCCTATCCTGCATATGAGAAGCCTGTTGCCATTCTGTGTCCTCCTGAGACACATCAAATGTCAAATGCAAAGACAAACTAAGTGAATGGAGGTATTTTGGTCCTGATGGGTCTGCCAACTTTCCTCTACCTTCTGACAGAATTCCTGACCAAGAGTTGAACTGCCTTTAATTAGCTCAGACGCTCATACCCTGGGAAGCTGTGTCTGCGTGCTGCCAGGACTGCTGCAGGCGAAATCTCTCTGTTTAAACCCTTATTACTGGTTGGGTTCATTTCTTTACATCTATAGTTTCCTCATAGATTGCTAGTATCGTACACAGTATGCCATAAAATTACAAATTATGGATCTGGGAGTGAAATTTAACAATAATTGCATGCCAATATAACAACTACTTACAATAAATGCGGTGTATTCATTGTTTAGTGAAAGGGTGTCTTATCGCTGAGGAAAAGTTTCTCCATGACGGAGTTTTTAATGGAAGTGTAACAGCAAGGTGTCAAAAAAGTATCTAATGCAAAAAAAAAAAGAAATTCACATAATTCCACCAACACAGACAGTGCTAACAGGGGAATCAGCAACTCTCTTCTGGAACCAGGGCGACATTGAACCGTGAATTGACGGCTTTAAGGTCTCATGCTTACTAGGCATTCAGCCCCAGTTCATGAGATCCTGGCATTTTTATGCGGGCAGAAGGCACAGTCGCACCATCCAGCCCCTCTACCAGCAGTCTGTTGCAGCTGGATGGTGCAATGAGCAGTACTAACGATTGGGGGCAGTATGTGCCCAGGGACAAATGCTCAGAACACAGACTTCTTGTGTTTTCCGGGCATTTCTCCCTGGGTTCATGCTTGTGGTCAGGCTGCCTTGCATGTGGCCATCACGAGCAACTGGATCACCCCTTGGCAGGTACTTTATCCTACCTTGTCCAAGCACAGCAGTTTTTGGCCTTACAAGTACAGAGTTTTACAGCCTGCTGGAGGCAGGGTGGACGGTGTACCTGTGCCTTCCAGAATCACCAAAACATGGGGATTTCATGCTAAGGTTGAACATCACCCTAAAAGTGTAGTTCCACTGATGCTCCTCCTCTCCTCTAACACTTTTTGGACTTTTTTTTTTGGAGGGGGGAAGCAGTGTTAGAGGAGAGGAGGAGCATCAGTGGAACTACACTTTTAGGGTGATGTACCTATTTCTAGATGATACCACTGGAAGTTTTCATCCCCCCCCCCTCCTGCTTGGGGCATGTCACAGGTCCCAGGAAGCTGTGGGACAATTCATAGGGTGCAGCATGGCTCATGCATGCACAGTGTGGAGCTCGCTGTGAAGCTGCAAGGAGTCACAGCCGGCTTCCCACAGTTAAAGTCTTTCTATTTTTTAACCACCTCCTATCCGCGCTATAGCCGATTGACGGCTACAGATCTGCTCTAAAATGCCGGGAGGACATCAATAGTCACACGCACCCCACGCACCCGTGAGGGCGCGCATCGGGTAAAATCTGTGATCGCCGTGTCCCTTGGCCAATCACAGCGGCCATTTACCACCTGATCGGGATGTCCAATGAGAGATGATCTCAGATGTAAACATCTGAGATCATATTTCATGCACGGCTCTTCCTCCTCACACAGAGACAGCGTGTGAGGAGGAGAGCTTCTGTGAAAGTGAGTGCATCATCTCTACAAAATAAATTACTGATACAAGTGTCAAAGCAGTGCCCAAAAAGTACCCATCAGGGTCAGTGCCCACCTGTGCTTTTAGTGCCCACCTTTGCCATTTATCAGTGCCCACCTGTGCCAATCAGTGCCCCCACCTGTGCCATTCATCATTGCCCACACCTGTGCCATTCATCAGTGCCCACCTGTACCATTCATCAGTGCCCACCTGTGCCAATCATCAGTTCTGCCTCATCAGTGCACATCTGTGCCACCTCATCAGTGCACATCTGTGCCACCTCATCAGTGCCCACCTGTGCCAGTCCTCAGTGCCCACCTGTGTCAGTCATCAGTGCCCATCTGTGCCAGTCCTCAGTGCCCATCTGCACCGTATAATCAGTGCACATCCCTGCCAGTCATCAGTGCCGCATAATCAGTGCACATCTTTGCCAGTCATCAGTGCCCATCTGTACCGCATAAATAGTGCACATCTGTGTCATCAGTGCCCACCTGTGCCACCTCATCAGTGCACATCTGTCACCAGTGCCCACCTGTGCCAGTTATCAACAAAAATGGCTAAAAGATCCTTTTCTGCCGAGGAGGCATACCAAATTTTAACTGCGTCCGACGAGAGCAATGGGGAGCTCTCTACATCAGATTCCTGTTTAGATTCTGATTCTGATGTCGAGTATGAGCCCGTCCTCAGCAGTGAAACACTGACTGATGACTCAGAGGAGGAAGATAGTCCACCTGCTAGACGAAGGCGTTTTGGTGAGGAAGAAGTAGCGTCCACCAGCACCGCACGGCCATCCACCAGCACCGCACGGCCATCCACATGCACCACACAACCATCCACCAGCACCGCACGGCCATCCACCAGCACCGCAGTACCTCAGCCCCAAAGGGTTAGGACCCATGCTGCCCTTCCCTATTCCCTCCAAAATCCATTGTGGCTTCCTTCTGATTCAGGAGAAGCTAGAATTCCCCTGTTCACTGCCCAGCCAGGAGTCCAGGTGGACACAGACAATTTTTCACCAATGGATTTTTTCAAATTATTTTTTACAGAGGACATGCTTGCCTCAGTTGTGGCCCAGTGCAACTTATATGCACAACAATTTATTAGAGACAATCCCACATCATATTATTCACGCCC
Source organism: Glandirana rugosa (assembly GCA_018402905.1). NCBI lineage: Eukaryota > Metazoa > Chordata > Amphibia > Anura > Ranidae > Glandirana > Glandirana rugosa. The sequence continues at coordinate 705,087 of BLSH010033236.1, forward strand.
CTTTGAGTGGAGAGAGCTTACAATGGAGGAGTTCAAGAGTTTTTTGGGCCTCACATTTTGTATGGGACTCAACAAAAAGAATGAGTTATGATCCTATTGGTCAACCCACCCCATTGACCACATGCCAGTCTTCTCCTTGATAATGTCCCGAGCAAGATACTTAATGATAATGAGGTTCCTGCACTTCAATGACAACACACAGTGCCTTCCCCGAAATGACCCCAATTTCGATAAGCTTTATAAAATTCGGCCAATACTAACTATTTTTCTGAGAAATTCCCCCAGGTGTTTACCCCAGACCAAAATATCTGTGTAGACGAGTCACTCGTAAAATTTACCGGCAGGCTGGGGATAAAGCAGTTTATTCCAAGCAAGAGGAACCGCTATGGAGTCAAAGTATACAAACTTTGTGACAGAGCCACGGGGTACACTTATGCCTTTATAGTGTACGAAGGAAAGGACACCCAGCTCCATCCCCCTAATTGCCCCTACTATTTTGGATCAAGTGGAAAAATTGTTTGGCAGCTTATTGATCCACTTCTAGAAAAAGGCTACCATTTATACGTAGACAACTTCTACACCAGTCTGCCTCTGTTCCAACACCTTCACCTGAAGAACACGCCAGCATGTGGCACTGTCAGAACGAACAGGAAAGGTTTTCCTCAGCAGCTCCCCAATATGAGGTTAAGAAAAGGGGAGACGGCGAGCCTGAAAAATGAGGAGATTCTGGCAGTGAAGTGGAGGGACAGAAGGGATGTCTACCTACTATCATCAATTCATAACAATACCTTTGTGGAGATCCCAAGAAGGAATGGCCCAATCCAGAAGCCGCAATGTGTACATGAGTACAATTTATTCATGGGGGGAGTCGACTACAACGACCAAATGATGGAACCATATCTTGTCACAAGACGGACATATCACTGGTACAAAAAAGTAGCGATTTATTTTTTCCAACTGGCCATGTATAATTCCTACGTATGTTACCGAAAGTCCACTGAAAGCCCCCAACCTTTCCTTATGTACCAGAAGATAATCATCACCGCCCTACTATTCCCGAATGGCCCCCCAGAAAATATTCGATCCGATTCCCTTAGTCGACTCTCTGAACGCCATTTTATTGATAAGATCCCTCCCAGACCAACAGGCCAAAGACGCCAGAAAAAATGTAAGGTGTGTACCAGTAAAGGAATCAGAAGAGACACCTCGTATTATTGCTCCCAGTGTCCTTCCCAACCAGGCCTATGCATAGGTGACTGCTTCCGCCGCTATCATACTCTAACACATTTTTAGTGATTATTAATCCCCAGTTCCTGCCATGAACATTCACACCCCTTATGCCACTGCTTGCTCTTGAACTGACCCTGGCTTGTTATATGACCACGACTTTGTCTGCCGATTTTGTACATATCTCTGCCTGCTCCGGAACTGACCCTGGCTTGTTATTCAACCATGCTTCTGCCTGCCTATTCTGCCTAGTGGGATTCACAACACAGGGGTCTCACATATGTGAGGGGCTCCAGAATGTTATTTCTGTAAGAAGAAAACATTGTTTTTGTTTTCTCTCTCACAGATTAGGGTCTGGAGACTCGGAGGCTTCATAGAGATTGGGTGAGAGAAGCCTCTACCCCTTTCCCCATTCTGTCCTGACCGAGGCCCTACTTCTGCCTGCTGCCTGTAGGACTTACTGCCATCATGCCTCTGCCTGCCGCATGAACTGACCACACCTCTGCTGCTACCTGTACTATGGGCCATGTTCCTACCTACTACCAGGACCAATCATTTGGCACTGTTGATAATATCTCTGCCTGCACTGACCCTGGACTGTATATGGATAGTATCCCTACATGCCGCCTGTACTGACTATGGACAGTATTCCTGCCTGTTGCCTTCACAATTGCATTCACTGTCGGTTGCCTGAACAATTGTGTTCGCAGTCGCTGACCAAGTCCCTGCCTGCTGCCTGGACCAGTGCTATCCTGTGGACAACTGTGCTACTAAACCCACAGGTAATCTTTTGTTTACCATTTGCTCAGCAGAATGTATTTTGGTATGTGCATGCTGTGTGTCCCTAGACCACCAGATGGTGTTCCTTGCATAATGTGCCTCTGTATGTGTCCAGGCTGTGTAAGAGTCTCACACATGTGGTATCGCCATACTCAGGAGGAGTTGCAAAATGTATTTTGGGGTGTCATTTTTCCTATGTACATGCTATGTGTTGGAAATATCTTATAAATGGACAACTTTGTGTAAAAAAAATGTTTTCATTTTTTTATACGTTTTCCAAAAACTTCTGGAAAAAAATGAACCATTAAAAAGACTCATTATGCCTCATAGATTATATATTGGGGTGTTAGCTTTCCAAAATGGGGTCATTTTATGGTCATTTCCATTGTCCTGGTGCTCCAGGGCTTCAAAAGTGTAATAGGTGGTTGAGAAATGAGATGTGTAATTTATGCTTCTAAAACGCCTGAAGATGCTGCTTCAATGTTAAGCCTTGGTATGTGGCCAGGCTGTGCAAAAGTCTCACACATTTGGTATCGCCATACTCAGGAGGAGTAGCAGAATGTATTTTGGGATGTCATTTTTGCTATGTACATGCTATGTGTTGGAAATATCTTATAAATGGACAACTTTGTGTAAAAAAAAATGTGTTTTCATTTTTTTCCACATTTTCCAAAAACTTCTGGAAAAAAATGAACCGTTCAAAAGACTCATTATGCCTCATAGATTATACGTTGGGGTGTTAGCTTTCCAAAATGGGGTAATTTTGTGGGCATTTCCATTTTCCTGGTGCTCCAGGGCCTTCAAAAGTGTAATAGGTGGTTGAGAAATGAGATGTGTAATTTATGCTTCTAAAACGCCTGAAGACGCTACTTCAGTGTTAAGCCTCTGTATGTGGCCAGGCTGTGTAAAAGTCTCACAGATTTGGTATCGCCATACTCAGGAGGAGTAGCAGAATGTATTTTGGAGTGTAATTTTTGCTGTGTACATGCTATGTGTTGGAAATATCTTATAAATGGACAACTTTGTGTTAAAAAAATGCGTTTTCATTTTTTTCCACATTTTCCAAAAACTTCTGGAAAAAAATGAACCGCTCAAAAGACTCATTATGCCTCATAGATTATTCTTTGGGGTGTTAGCTTTCCAAAATGGGGTAATTTTGTGGGCATTTCCATTGTCCTGGTGCTCCAGGGCCTTCAAAAGTGTGAGATGTGTAATTTATGCTTCTAAAACGCCTGAAGATGCTACTTCAATGTTGGGCCTCTGTATGTGGCCAGGCTGTGTAAAAGTCTCACACATTTGGTATCGCCATACTCCGGAGGAGTAGCAGAATGTATTTTGGGGTGTCATTTTTGCTGTGTACATGCCATGTGTTGGAAATATCTTATAAATGGACAACTTTGTGTAAAAAAAAATGCGTTTTCATTTTTTTCCACATTTTCCAAAAACTTCTGGAAAAAAATGAACCGCTCAAAAGACTCATTATGCCTCATAGATTATACGTTGGGGTGTTAGCTTTCCAAAATGGGGTCATTTTGTGGGTATTTCCATTGTCCTGGTGCTCTAGGACCTTCAAAAGTGTAATAAGTAGTCAACAAGTTAGATGTGTAATTTATGCTCCTAGAACACCTGACGGTGCTCCCTGCATGTTGGGCCTCTGTATGTGGTCAGGCTGTGAAAATGTCCAACACATGTGGTATTGCCATATTCAGGAGAAGTAGTAGAATGTGTTTTGGGGTGTAATTTGTGGTATGCATATGCCATGTGAGAGAAATAACCCATTACAATGACAATTTTGTGAAAAAAAAAAATCGTAATTTTGCAAAGAATTATGAGAAAAAATGACAAGTTCAAAAAAACTCACCATGCCTCTTACTAAATACCTTGGGGTGTCTATTTTCCAAAAATGGGTCATTTGGGGGGTATTTGTACTTTTCTGGCCTGTTAGGGTCCCAAGAAATGAGAGGCTGTCGGTACATCGGGCGTGATCAATTTTCAATGATTAGCACCATAGCTTGTAGATGCTATAACTTTCACAAATACCAAATAATATAAACTAATTTGGGTTATTTTTACCAAAGATATGCAACAGTATAAACTGTGGCCAAAATTTATGAAGAAAAATTAATAATTTGAAAAATTTTATAACAAAAACGAAGAAAAATGTGTTTTTTTTCAAAATTTTCGGTCTTTTTTCATTTATAGTGCAAACATTAAAAACCCCAGCGGTGATTAAATACCACCAAAATAAAGCTCTATTTGTGTGAAAAAAAGGACGCAAACTTCATATGGGTACAGTGTTGCATGACTGAGTAATTGTCATTCAAAGTGTGAGAGCACTGAAAGCTGAAAATTGGTCTGGGCAGGAGGGGTGTTTAAGTGCCCAGTAAGCAAGTGGTTAAAAATATCAAACATGTTATGCTTACCTGAGCTGTGGTTTTTCCCAAAGCAGCCCTGGCCCTCCCCTTCTGGGGTCCCCTGCCAGCGTTCCTGGCTTCTCCTATCTACAAGGACCCCCCCCCCCCCCCAGCAAGCCACTTGCTGTGGTGTACTTGTGCAGGCTTTCTCCTGAGCTTTATTGTGTATGTCTATTGGTCTATTGACACACACAATGCGGCTCGGCCCCGTCCCTGCTTCCTCTTCACTAGATCTGAATGAAACAATGGCTTCTGCTGCTCCCATTGAGTTCAGGGAGAGAGGGAGAGCAGCCCTACTGCTCTTAGGCACAGCGCTGGACTGAGATCGGGCTCGGGTAAGTATTTAGTGGGGGGCTAGGGGTTGCACCTAAAATGTTTTTTACCTTAATGCAGAGAATGTATTAAGCTAAAAAAAAAAAAAAGTTAGCCTGTACAGCTACTTTAAATGGTAGTGCAGGAGACCTGAAGTCTGGCAAAGGACCGGCCCGGGTAAAGACAGCACTGGATCCCTGGGCAGGTAAGTGTGTCTTTATTTAAAAAAGTCAGCAGCTTTGGTGCTTTTACCTGCTGAGAAACAACTGAAGAACCTCTTTAAGCTGGTCCTTTGAAGGGCTTATATTTGTTTCTTTTAACTCTCTCACTGGTACTTCAAAGGAGGATCATGTGATTCACTTACCTTTCATGGCCAAGCATTTGTAGTTGGTGATTAGTCACTGAGACGTCCAAAACTGTCACCTGGGGAGAGGAGAGAGTGCCATGTTGACCTTACCCTCATGAATCCCATCAATTCTTCCTAGCTTCTGTTCTGCAGATATGAGCAGATCATGTAAGTAACTTTCTTTTTCCTGTATGGTACATGAGAGGGTCTATTTGCATGATCACACATAGGGTTTGACCTGATCCTCTATGGCTCTATGTGGTTAGACAGGGCACCCCTCCTCCCTCTACGGCTGTCCAACAATACAGCTAGCAAGGAGATAACTGCTTTGACAGACAGCATTTCTAGCTGCAATCGTTTTGAGTAAGGGCTGATGATTCTTGAACCATTTACTTCCATAGCAAGCCGTTTGCTATGGGGGGCACTCGTGCAGGCTCGCTCCTGAGCTACACTGTGTGAGTCCATGTGTGCAGCCCCACCCCCTGCTCTGTCCTCACTGGCTGTGATTGCTGCCTCAATCTCCAGTGAGGAGAGAGCCGATGCCCTTGGGCACAATGCTTGTAGACAGATGCAGTCCACTTTCTCCACTGCAGGTGCTGCTCAACCGCAGCAGCATTGCAGAGAAAGAGGAATTCAAGAGGAACATGGTACTTCTATGATTTCCTGAGCCACTTATGTGACTCTGGTGGCCATATTAGGTGTGACAGAGTCTATTTAAGACCCTGGCTTCTTGGTTTCTTGGTTTGGGGTGCATTCTAGCATATGGGTAGTGTAGGGACAGATCACACAAAAAAGGTTCCAAACAAGGAGGGAACGCATAGGGACTCCCCACTCTCCTGGAAACCTCCCCACTTGGGCTCAGACTGGCCAGGCCACATTCTGATCCTGGAGAAAGACATTGTCAGCTTGGTTTAGACCTGCTCCACTACATGCTGTTGTCATCATTGAGTGTTTTCCAGTTGGCCCTCCTTCCACAGGGCTTGTTGTGAACTGTTCTACTTTGACTTCAATACAAGTTTTTCAACTGCATTTGGACTGAGGGTTCATTACTGCTACCGCACTATGCTGCAACCAACCACACGCTGAATCGAGATCAGGCTCAGATAAATATGGGGGGGGGGCGGCTAGGGGGGAGCTGAACACAGAAGTTTTTTTTACCTTAATGCAAGGAATGCATTAAGATAAAGAAATTTACCGGTCATAGATGTCATACATGACAGGAATCTTCATGGCCATTTTTTTCTTTCATCTGGAGGAGGGAAGGAAAGGCTTTCTCAGCTAAGTACACCCTCCTGCCTGCATGTCTGAGCTAAGGGCAGATGGAATCCAGAAAGTAAATGCTACATGAATCCTTTACCCTTACTGAAGATGGTCACAGCTAGAAATGCTAGGGAGGTGTTTTTCAAAATGATTTCTCAACAAAATAAAGCATGGAGATGTAGGTAGGCTGTAGGCAGCTGCCTTCAAAGGGAATGCACCATGTTAGTAAACTAGCTTGTCTGCCTAAGTTAGGGAAGGGTTAATGCTAGTTCTGCAGTTCCTGCTTTTTCTGGGATCTGCCTCTTTCCCTGTGCTGTTATAAAAGGAGAGAGGGCTCTGCTCATACAGGGAATTTGCATGGTAAGAAGACAGAGACAAACCATAAAGATGTAATCTCTAGCTGCTTTCCATGGCTCTGCTCCAGTTCCAGCCACATAGGAACAGATGGAAAAGTATCATAGGAAAAGATGTAACCCTTTACAGCCAGCAGCTATACAAGAGCTCCCTAGAGCTCTACTGCTACCACATGGACTTGTACCAAGTAATAGACTCTCACCTTTGCAAGGTATGCCTGGGCAGTCACACTTTAATGTAGCTAGCTAGGGATGGATGCATTGAACTGTGTTTGGCCTTAACCTGTTATGCTGCAGAACTTTCCGTAATGTTTGTTAACTGTTTCCCGAGCCTGGTTTGAAGTCACTAGAAGGGTGCACGAGTGTCCTATGGCAGATACACTACGCTATTTTGGGTCAGTAAAGCACAAAGGAGTATGAAGCTACACTACTACAAAAGGGTTAACTTGGCAGGACAAGGAGAGAAGTGTCATTGCTAATGGTAAGCAAGCACAAGTTCAAGACACAAAGCAACCAGTCGTTAGGCATGGTACCTGGTAAGGTGACAGGTCCTGCAGTAGCAAGGGGGTCAATGTTCTGGCACCCTCCCTAGCAGTCAGTATCCAATAGCAACTGGATCTGAACCCACCCACTATGGCTTGGTCACCGGGTACATGAAGTGTAAGAGTTAATACAATGCCTTGAAAAAGTATTCATACCCCATGAAATTTTCCACATTTTGTGATGTTACAACCAAAAGTTATTTTATTGTGATTTTATGTAATAAACCAACACAAAGTGGCACATCATTTTGAAGTGTAAGGAAAATGATAAATGCTTTTCAACATTTTTTACAAATAAATATGTGAAAAGTGTGGCATGCATTTGTATTGTAGAACCGCCTTTCGCTGCAATTACAGCTGCCAGTCTTTTTGGGGACCAGCTTTGCACATCTAGAGAGTGATATTTTTGCCCATTCTGCTTTGTAAAATAGCTCAAGCTCTGCTAGATTGGATGGAGAGCATATGTGAACAGCAATTTTCAAGTCTTGCCACAGATTCTTAATTAGCTTCAGGTGTGGACTAGGCCACTCTAACACATGAATATGCTTAGATCTAAACCATTCCATTGTAGCTCTGGCTGTATGTTTAGGGTCATTGTACTGCTGGAAGGTGAACCACAGCCCCAGCCTCAAGTCATTTGCAGACTCTAACAGGTTTTCTTCTAAGATTGCCCTGTATTTGGCTCCATCCATCTTCCCATCAACTCTCTCCAGCTTACCTGTCCCTGCTGAAGAAAAGCACCCCCACCATGATGCTTCCACCACCATGTTTCACGGTGGGGATGGTCTGTTCAGGGTGATGTGCAGTGTTAGTTTTCCACCACACATAGAGCTTTGCTTTTAGGCCAAAAAGTTCAATTTTGGTCTCATCTTACCAGAGCAGCTTCTTCCACATGTTTGCTGTGTCCCCCACATGGCTTCTCGCAAAGAGCTAATGGGATTTCTTATGGCTTTCTTTCAACAATGCCTTTCTTCTTGCCAATCTTCCATAAAGGCCAGATTTATGCAGCGCAGGACTAATAGCTGTGTATCTGTGCAGCTCCTCCAGAGTTACCATGGGCCTCTTGGCTGCTTCTCTGATTAATGCTCTCCTTGCCCAGCCTGTCAGTTTAGGTGGACAGCCATGTCTTGGTAGGTTTGCAGCTGTGCCATACTCTTTCCATTTTCATAGGATAGATTGAACAGCGCTCCGTGAGATGTTCAAAGCTTGGGATATTTTTTTATAAACTAACTCTACTTTAACCACTTCCGGACCGCCAACCGTGTATATACGGTCCTTTGAAGTGGAATACCGTTTTTATGGTAGCAGATAGCTATCATAACCCCAGTATTGTTTTTTTCAGCAGGCGGCCTGCTTTGAGATAAAAGTGTTCTCTGTGGCGGGTTCGCCATAAGATCCCTTTTATCGGGGGCGGGAGAGGTGCACCCCCCTCCCGCCGCTTTTTCGTTGTCTTCGCTACTTACCGGACCCGCCGGTATCGACGAAGATGATTGGGTCCGCTTCCCCCCCCGGAAGATGCCGCCCACTCTGCTCCATAGCATTGACTGGCGGAAGCAATGTCAAACATCACTTCGCCCAATGCTCTTAAAGGGGACATTTTTTTTCAAGTGTCATATATATATATTTTTAATTACATTTAAGTGTAAATATGAGATATGAGGTCTTTTTGACCCCAGATCTCATATCTAAGAGGTCCTGTCATGCTTTTTTCTATTACAAGGAATGTTTACATTCCTTGTAATAGCAATAAAAGTGATCTTTTTTTTTTTAAAGGATGGTGTAAAAATGAAAAATAAAGTAAAATAAATTAAAAAATATAAAAAAAAAATTTAAAGGTCCCCGTCCCATTGAGCTCACGCGCATAAATGAACGCATATGTAAGTCACGCCCACATATGAAAACGGTGTTCAAACCACACATGTGAGGTACCACTGCGATTGTTAGAATGAGAGCAATAATTCTAGCAAAAGACGTACTCTGTAATTCAAAAGTGGTAACCTGTAGAAATTTTTACATGCCACTGATGGAGATTTTTAAGTGCCAACGTTTGTCGCCATTCCACGAGCGGGCGCAATTTTGAAGCATGACATGTTGGGTATCACTTTACTCGGAGTAACATTATCTTTCACAATATGGAAAAACTTGGGCTAACTTTACTGTTGTCTTATTTTTTAGCTCAAAAAAGTGAATTTTTTCCAATAAATGCGCTTGTAAGACCGCTGAGCAAATACGGTATGACATAACGTATTGCAATGACTGGCATTTTATTCTATAGGTTGTTAGAAAAAAAAAATATATATATACAGTTGTGTTCAAAATTATTCAACCCCCAATGCTGTAAATGGTTTTAGGGAATTTAGTGTACATTTGTAATTGTATTCTGAATGAAATCCTACAAGGACTTCTTAAAGAACCATATGCAACTAAAATGACATCAATTGGTTTTGTAATACAGTAGTAAATGTTTCTTTTGTGAATTCTTCATTGACATAATTATTCAACCCCTTAAAGACTACCACTCTGAAGAACAGAGGTTCAATGAAGTGTTTTCAATCAGGCATTGAAAACACCTGTGGATATCAGGGAGCAGCAATAAAGCCTAATAAGCACCAATTAGGCAGCTTTAAAATGACTGTGATACTCAGCTCCTCCTAGACATTTACTGGTGTGGTTACAAACATGGTGAGGTCAAGGGAATGGTCCAGGAAAACAAGAGAACAGGTGATTACTCTTCACAGGAAGGGCAATGGCTATAAGAAGATTGCAAAGATGTTAAACATACCAAGAGACACCATAGGAAGCATCATTCGCAAATTCAAGGCAAAGGGCACTGTTGAAACGCTACCTGGTCGTGGCAGAAAGAAGATGCTGACTTCGACT
>BLSH010033236.1:715662-739797 GCA_018402905.1 Glandirana rugosa
TAGTGCGTGTACGCGGCACGCTTACCCCCCCTCATGGTAAACACTAGTCGGTACTGAAGTGCGGGCTAGTGTTCCATTTGTCGGTACTGGTTACCGACAAGTGGGGGTAGCCACTGTGCCACACAGGGCACCGTACGGCGGTGGCTGTCTCAGCCCTACGCGCGCGAGAATATCCCGGTTGCAGTATACTGCAGGTGGGTCTTGCTCTCGTCGTGGCGAGGCGGCTGCCACCCGTCCCCCGTTCACCAATTCCTGGCTCGGAGAAAAACTCTAAGCCACAAATTTTCAATTTAGTTCAAAAAAACGATATTTTAAGACATTTGTGGTTATTTCATTATAAATGTTATGTTATATTTGTCTGACCTACACGTGCCTCTTTGATTTAATTGTAAACAGGATGACTGAATGATCATAATCAATGTCAACCGACCAAAACAATCAATTTCAGTGGGGGTTGAATAATTTTGAACACAACTGTATATCTAATGTTTGGGGGTTCTAAGTAATTTTATAGCAAAAAAACTTGATTTAACTTTTAAACACCGAATCTCAAAAAGAGGCTCGGTCCTTAACCACTTGCCCCCTGCCCACCGTCGGCGGAGCGGTGCTGCTCTCGTTCTGGGTGGACGTCATATGACGTTGGCCCTATAAGAGCGCGCGCATCCCGACTCTGTCGGTGGCGGCATGCCACGGGACACACCGTGTCACCGATGGGGGTGAACAGCCATTGGTCATGGCTGTTTACCTTGTGATCGGGCGTGAAGTCATGGCTGATCACAAATGGTACTCCCCCCCATTCGCACGGCGCATGTGCGTGATCAGGAGCATGCTGCGCGTGCATGTTGGTGGTGGCGTGTTCCCAGGGAACAGTGCCTGTCACAGACACTGGTATCAGCCGTTGTTACCTTGTTATCAGCTGTGATCTGCTCACAGCCGATCACATGTAAATGCAAACAGAGCGGTAACTCACTGTTACTAGCTCTTCTCTCCACACACATTTTCCAGTGTGAGGAGAGAAGAGCTAGGATCAGTGAATTACTGATCTGTGTAGAGTACAAACACACCTGTCACATCACCCCTGCCCCCCCATTGCACCTGTCACCCAACTGTCACCCCATCTGCCCCCATAAAGTGTACCTGTCATCATAAAGTGTACCTGTCATCATAAAATGCAACTGACATCAGACTGTCATCATAAAGTGCACCTGTCACCCGTCGCCCATCAGTGACCGTCAGGGCCAATCCCGGGCAGGTGCACGGGGTGCACTGCACCCAGGCGCAACAGAGGTGGGGGCGCTGAAGAGTCCTCCTCTCTCTCCCCCCTTCTCTCCCCTCCTCCTCCTCTCTTCTCCAGCGGCGATCTCCTGAAGTGTCACGGAGCTATGCTGTGCATTCTTCAGCGAACTGTATTAAAATCCTGCCTCCTAAAGCCGAGGCTCCTATGATAGATGTCACACTGAACGGAGGCGGGATTTTAATACAGCACTGCCAAACAATTCACAGCAAAGCCGTGACACGTCGGGAGATCACCGCTGTCACTGTGTGTGATCCATGTGTGCCCTGGCAGTCTGCATTGGTAGGCACTGTCATGCTACATTGGTGGGCGCTGTCATGCTGCATTGGTGGGCACTGTCATGCGGCATTGGTGGGCACTGTCATGCTGCATTGGTGGGCACTGGCAGGCTGCATTGGTGGGCACAGTCATGTGGCATTGGTGGGCACTGGTAGGTGGCATTGGTGGACACTGTCATGCTGCATTGGTGGGCACTGGCAGGCTGCATTGGTGGGCACTGGCAGGTGGCATTGGTGGACACTGTCATGCTGCATTAGTGGGCACTGGCAGGTTGCATTGGTGGGCACTGGCGGGTGGCATTGCTGGGCACTGTCATGCTGCATTAGTGGGCAATGGCAGGTGGCACTGATGCGCACTGTCGTGCGGCATTGGTGGGCACTGGCAAGTGGCATTGGTGGGCACTGACAGGCTGCATTGTGGGCACTGGCAGGCTGCATTGGTGGGCAGTGGTAGGCTGCATTGCTGGGCACTGGCAGGCTGTATTTTATGGGCACTGATGAGGATGCATTGATGCATTGATCTCTTGTATAATGTCTGCAGTCTCTGATCATCTCCTGTACTATGTCTGCATTCTCTGACCATCTCCTGTACTGTGTCTGCAGTCTCTGACCATCTCCTATGGTATGTCTGCAGTCTCTGACCATCTCCTGTATCATGTGTGCAGTCTCTGACCATCTCCTGTACTTTGTCTGCAGTCTCTGATCATCTCCTGTACTATGTCTGCAGTCGCTGATCATCTCCTGTACTATGTCTGCAGTCTCTGACCATCTCTTGTACTATGTCTGCAGTCTCTGACCATCTCCTGTACCATGTGTGCAGTCTCTGACCGTCTCCTATAGTATGTCTGCAGTCTCTGACCATCTCCTGTATCATGTGTGCAGTCTCTGACCATCTCCTGTACTATGTCTGCAGTCTCTGATCATCTCCTGTACTATGTCTGTAGTCTCTGACCATCTCCTGTAGTATGTCTACAGTCTCTGACCATCTTCTGTAGTATGTCTGCAGTCTCTGACCATCTCCTGTATCATGTGTGCAATCTCTGACCATCTCCTGTACTATATCTGCAGTCTCTGACCATCTCCTGTACTATGTCTGCAGTCAGTCTCTGACCATCTCCTGTAGTATGTCTGCAGTTTCTGACCATCTTCTGTAGTATGTCTGCAGTCTCTGACCATCTTCTGTAGTATGTCTGCAGTCTCTGATCCTTTCCTGTATCATGTGTGCAGTCTCCGACCATCTCCTGTGCTATGTATGCAGTCTCTGACCATCTCCTGTACTATATCTGTAGTCTCTGACCATCTCCTGTAGTATGTCTGCAGTCTCTGACCATCTCCTGTACTTTGTCTGCAGTGTGTCTGGGGGCTCTTTTTAACAGACTCTCTCACAGAAGACCTCTGTGTCCATGGCCCCCCTCAAGGTCCCATTAGAGTACTCTGCTTCTGTTCCTGTATTTTGCTTATTGTTAAGAGATCATGAGAGGATCCTGGGGTAACAAAGACTCCTTCTGGGAGCAGCTCTGTGTTTGAGTCCTGCCATAGAAACATTTGTAAAGGGGAGAAGTTAGTAAGATGACCACGCCCATGTGGGGTGCCAGAAATATTTCTGCTCCCAGACGTCTGTGACCCTAGGATCGGCCCTGGTGACTGTGGCCTGTCACCCATTACCCATCACATGTGGTATCGCCATACTCAGGAGGAGTATCAGAATGTATTTTGGGGTGTAATTTTTTCTATGTACATGCTATGTGTTGGAAATATCGTATAAATGGTCAACTTTGTGTAAAAAAAAAATGCATTTTCATTTTTTCCCACATTTTCCAAAAACTACTGGAAAAAAATGACATGTTCAAAAGACTCATTATGCCTCATAGATTATGTGTTGGGGTGTTTGCTTTCCAAAATGGGGTCATTTTGTTGGTAATTCCATTGTCCTGGTGCTCCAGGGCCTTCAAAAATGTGATAGGTCCTCATGACATTAGATGTGTAATTTATGTCGCTAGAATACCTGACGGTGATCCCTGCATGTTGAGCCTCTGTATGTGGCCAGGCTGTGAAAAAGTCTCAGACATGTGGTATCTCCATACTCAGGAGGAGTAGCAGAATGTGTGGTTGCAAGTATGCATATGCCATGTGTGAGATATAACTTGTTAATATGACAATTTTGTAAAAAAAAAAAAATATATATAATAATAATCTTCATTTTGCAAAGAATTGTGGGAAAAAAAATACAACTTCAAAGAACTCACCATGCAACTTACTGAATACTTTGGAATATCTACTTTCCAAAAAGGGGTCATTTGTGGGGTATTTGTACTTTCCTGGCTTGTTGGGGTCTCAAGAAATTAGATAGGCCGCCAGTACATCAGGTGTGATCAATTTTCAATGATTGGCACCATAGCTTGTAGACTCTATAAAACTTACACAAAAAACAAATAATATACACCAATTTGGGTTATTTTTACCAAAGATATGTAGCAGTATACATTTTGGCCAAAATGTATGAAGAAAAATTACTAATTTGCAAAATTTTATGACAGAAACAAAGAAAAAGGCATTTTTTCACAAAATTTTCAATCTTTTTTTATTTATAGCACAAAAAATAAAAAACCCACGAGTGATTAAATACCACCAAAATAAAGCTCTATTTCTGTGAAAAAAAGGACGCAAATTTCATATGGGTACAGTGTTGCACGACTGAGTAATTGTCATTCAAATTGTGATAGTGCTGAAAGCTGAAAAATGGCCTGGACAGGAAGGGGTTTTTTGTGCCCAGTATTGAGGTGGTTAAGTGGTTAAACTCTTCCACATCTTTATCCCTGACCTGTCTGGTGTGTTCCTTGACCTTCATGATGCGCTTTGTTCACTAAGGTTCTCTAACAAACCTCTGAGGGCTTCACAGAACAGCTGTATTTATACTGAGATTAAATTACACACAGGTGGACTCTATTTACTAATTAGGTGACTTCTGAAGGCAATTGGTTCCACTAGATTTTAGTTAGGGGTATCAGACTAAAGGTGGGGCTGAATACAAATGCACGCCACACTTTTCACATATTTATTTGTAAACATTTTTGAAAACTATTTATCATTTTCCTTCCACTTTACAATTATGTGCCACTGTGTGTTGCTCTATCACATACAATCCCAATAAAATACATTTACGTTTTTGGTTTTTTTAACATGACAAAATGTGGAAACTTTCAAAGGGTATGAATACTTTTTCAAGGCACTGTAAGTGCATGCATGAGGTCCCTGTTAGGTGCACAGCTGGACCCCATTCTGTTATTGGGACTGAGGTAACAAAGGTACGCTGCACTGGTGAAATGGTCGCAGGCTCAGCACGTCTCTAATGCAACATATATTAGTTACATATGGGACAAGTTGCTCTTCGGAGGAACGCTGTACTTTAATTGCTGCACACAGTGAAGGCTCAACTCTAATTCGGGGAACTGTCTTAACCACCTGACCTCCTGAAGATTTTCCCCCCTTCATGACCAAACCATTTTTTGCAATACGGCACTGCATTAATTTAACTGACAATTGCTGTACCCAAACAAAATTTGTGTCCCTTTTCCCCCACAAACAGAACTTTCTTTTGGTGACATTTTATCACCACTGCATTTTTAAATTGGTGTGCTTTAAACAGAAACAAAAACTTTCTGCTATAAAACACATCCAATAAAAAAATAAAGAATAAAAAATCTAATTTCCCAATAAATGTGGCCCAATATGAATTCAGCCACATGTTTTTGGTAAAAAAAAATCTCAATAAGCCTATATTGATTGGTTTGCGCAAAAGTTATAGCATCTACAAACTGCGGGATACTGTATATAATGGATTTTGTATTTATTTATTTATTTAACTAGTAATGGCAGTGATCAACAACTTATAGCAGAACTGCGATATTGCGGTGGACATTCGAACACTAACTGACAATTTTGACACCTTTTGGGAACCAGTGAAACTAATACAGTGATACGTGCTAAAAATATGCACTGTCACTGTGCTAATGACACTGGCTGGCTAGGAAGGGGTTAAACATCTAGGGTGATCAAAGGGTTAAATGTGTGCCTAATCAGTGTTTTGGTGTACTGTGTGTGGCGCTTTTACTAAGGAAAGTAATGGGGTTTATTCCCTGCTTTGCGGGAAAGAAAATCTATCACTTTCTCACTGACAGGACAGGACTCTGTCTTGTTTACATAGGCAGGGCTCTGTCCTGTGTGAATTCATGATGATCGGCGGGTGCCAGCGGTGATCCATTGGCTGGTACCCGCTGATTGACATCTGCTGTGTTTAATCACAGCACAGCCAGCACACTTCCTACCCAGAATTGCCAGATCACATACCTAGTACGTGGTCTGGTGCAGCAGAGCCACCATATATGCATGTTATTCGGCAAGCGGTTAACGTTAGATTCTTAACGTGATGGCATCTCCACCTGGCCTTGGTCATTGATGAGCGCGCCCCGCGTGAAAAGGTAGCCCAGTGTGTAGGGTGAGTAACCCTGCCCACACTGCCTGGTGTAGCCCAAGAACCCCGTGGGCTTAGAGCTTAGAGGAGTCGGCAAGGATGCTCCTTTTCCTCACCACCCACAGAGACACAGATGGATGGGTGACTTTGCTTTGAATGATAAAAAATAATGAAATAGCTTTTTCAGTTTGTGATGCTCAGGTACAGTTCAGTTCAACTTTAAAAAAATTGAATTGAGACTTTTTCTTTAAAGCTCTTTGCTACTTGTTAAGAATATGTAAAACGTTTAATATCCACAGTCTGGACATCGATGCATGTTAAATTGGCAGTTGCTTAAAGGAAAATCATTTTCAGTCTTACCAGAGGCTATATTTACTTTACCTGTTTATCTCACAACCATATAATTCAGCTTGTCATCAACATTTTAAATAAACTCTTCTGTGGCCAAGCTGTGCGTTAATCAGCAGCCTATGAATCTAGCTCATTTTCAGTGATAATACAGGCATCTTACATGACCACAATGCTGGAATGAGTAGATTACATAGGCATGCGCACATAGGGTGGCAGGTGTGCCTGGGCACACCCTAATCACCCTGTACTGTGCAGATTCCCCCTGCTGTCTGGTTGCAGAGAAAGGGACGGGAGAATCTCTGTCCTCGGTCCCTTTCTCTGTCTCAAAAGTGAGACATCAGGGTTCTGTTTAGACACCTAATATTCCATAAAAGGCCCCCAGCAGAGCTCCTAAATAAAATTGTAAAAAAAAAAAAAAATATATAATATTGTAAAAAATAATAAAAAAACAAAATTGTAAAATAATAAATCAAATAAAATAAAAATAAACCACTGACACAGATCTCTGCCCTTCTGACATATACACACACACTCATGTTTATTTGCGCTTTGTGGTGCACACCCTAATGCAATAGGCTGTGCACATCTATGGTAGATTATATAGAATTATGCTTCCTGGCTTTTGTACACATAGAGCAGTAAAATAACTGTATGAATGGTGCTAAATCTCTCTTTGTAAGAATGTTTGTAATTTATGAGAGGAAAAGAGTACAATTATTATTATTATACAGGATTTATAGAATGCCAACAATTAGTGCAGTGCTTTGCAAGATAAAGGGAGACAGCACAGTTATAATACAATTAAAGACAAGAGGGTCAGAATGTTTCTTCTCATGAGAGCTTACAATCTAAAAAGGAGAGGCAAGTGAAACACAAGGTAATAACTGTGTGAGGATGAGTTGCCTGAGCATTAAAAGTCCAATTGATAGGTAGAGGTGGGATAGGCTTCCCTGATGAGATGGATTTCCAGTGATCATGTCAGGAACATGGTGCCAGGCTAATGTTCGGGCACATAAAAATCTGGCTAATGCATTTGCGCATAAGCATGCCCATTTCTGCGGGCATAGAAAATGGACTGCACATACATCATTGCTCACATGCGTGCACACATCCACTGCTGCCGAGCAGGCTTGCGCACATGCCCAACTGCTGCCAAGTGGGCTATCTGACCCTGACCTCTGCACTGGCTCTTTGCTGAATAATCTTGGGTCTTGTTTCTGTTATCCAGTTTCTGATACACATCTTGATCCTGTTACTGATTTGGCTTCCTCTCTGGCCTTGCTCATGGTTTATCCTTGCCTGCTCATGTTTGCTGCATGCCTCTGCTACTAACCTCAGCATGGACTTCTGACCAGGCTTTTGCCTACTGAATCTGTACCTTGCTACCCAATTGTTGCCGACTTTTGCCTGTTCCTGACTCTGCTTATGACCTGATGTCCTTCTACTCGACTATCACTTGACCAGGTTTGGGACCTGACTCCACATTTAAATAGACTTGACATCTCAGTGATGCATCGTCAGCTGTACCTCTTCTCGTCAGATACCAGCGTTCCCAAGTTCCTACTTAAAGTGTGTACACCTTGGCACTTGTGCCTTTCCTTCATGCCTGCAAACTCTATCTCAACATCCAAGGGTGTTCGGGCGGGATCTATGCAAGAGACCGCCCTCATCTCAGGCTCCACCTAAAGGAACACATAACAGATCAGCTAAAGGTGGATGGAGTGGGAGATAGCTAGACAGGTTTAGGTGGGGAGTTCCAGAAGAGGAGAGAGGCTCAGAGAAAACCTGTAGACAGGCATGTTAGGATGTGGTGAGGGGGCTGGAGAACAGGGCATTTAGGAAAAAGCAAATGAGGTTGGTTATGAAGCTGGTGACAGTTGTGGATGGCTTTGTATGTTGTTAACACTTTAAATTTTAAACGTTGAGCAAGCAGAAGGCAGTGGAGGGATTGGCAGAGTGGGGAGGTAGCCTTTGATTGATTGAAGAAAGAAAGTGTGGCAGCTGCATTCATGATAGACTGAAGAGGGGGGTAGCCTTCATAGAGGTAGGTCAATGAAGAGGGAGTTGCAATAGTCAGGGCATGAGAAAACATTTCAATGAATTGTTAGCTTGTTGGTGTCCTTGGTTAACATGTTCCCGACCATGCGCCGTGTTTTCACGGGGAGTGTGCCCACGGCTCGGGCGGACCCGATGTCCGCCGGCGAGCCGTGATGGGAGACATGGAAAGAACGGGGAACCGCCGATCTCTGTTAGTAGGGGCATGAGAGATCTACTGATCCCTGTCGCTGGGATCAGTTAGATCTCTCATGCCCATGGTAGCCCAACCCCCCCACAGTAATAACACACCCAGGGAACACAGTTAACCCCTAGCCCCCCCCCAGGTTAACCCCTTCACTGCCAATGACATTTATACAGTAATCAGTGGACATTTAAATTTCTGATTGCTGAATAAATGTCATTGGTCCCAAAAAAGTGTCAAAAATGTCCGACATGTCTGCTGAAATATCGCATTACCGCTAAAAATCACAGATCGCCGCCATTAGTAGTAAAAAATAAAAAAAAAATAAAAACCCCAGGAATGAATTCTCACCATCCGTAAACGCGGCCACTTTTGCGCAAAGCAATCAATAAACGCAGATTGTGATTTTTTTATCACAAATATGAGGAGTTATATAAATCAACCAAAAACAGTGAAAAAAAAATGTTTTTTTATATATTTTTTTTTATTTGAATTTTAGCAAAAAGTAAGAAATTTGGGTTTTTTTGCAAAATGGTCGCTCTTCTTTTGTTTATAGCGGCGATCAGAAATGACGCAGAGGCGATCAAATACCACCAAAAGAAAGCTCTATTTGTGGGAAAAAAAGGACGCAAATTTTGTTTGGGTGCAACGTCGCAGGACCGCACAATTGTCAGTTAAAGCGACGCAGCGCCGAATCGCAAAAAAGTGCTCTGGTCCTAAAGCTGGAAAACCTTCTGGTTGGTAAGTGGTTAAAATGGGGAGTAGTTTGGAAATGTTATGCAGATGAAGGTGGCAAGATCTGGACAATAATTGGAAGTGAAAGGAGAGGTCAGAGTTCATGATTACACCTAGCACGTTGTCATGAGAGGATATATGTGTTGTTGATCAAGATGTAAAAGTCAGGGAATCAAGTTGAGCTATTGATCTCAAAGCAATGGTTCAGGGAATTAAGCTCAACAACAAGAAATCCTAAAATAGACTCTACTAAGGATAAGGTTACATTTGTTGCTTGTGGAAATGAAATAATATTACTGTCAGCTAAAGAAGGGGATCTTGGTAACAGATTGTGTTGTGGAATACTTTACTGCATAAGTTTGTAATAAGAAAAGCTATTGTAATAAAAAATGGATGGGCTTCTTGCAGCTAATAATATCCAGAGTTATAACTGCTCAATATGTTGGGGTCAATCCAGGGATTGATCTGACTGCCCATGGGAGGGTCTGGAATCTTTTTTTTGCTCTTCATCTAAAACACAAATTACGCTCTAGCACTTACTGTACAATCAAGTTCTTCTCTGTTTGGGGGATGAACTTTGTATCTAGATCCATTATGCCCTTTACCAAGACGGCTTCCGACAGACACTCACTCTCTTTGTCTTTCTCTCTGCTTCTTACCCAAGGATTGAACAATACCTGTAGCACCCTGTTCTGGGCTGGCTAAATATAGTGTATAGCTGTGCTGTAGTTACCCAGATAGCAAGCAATTGAGCTACAATTTTGAAAATGACTTGCTAAGCTATTGCTAGACTTGCCAGGCTTCACAAGTTTGCATTCCATGACTCCAGATCAACTTTCTTTGCAAACATTCTGCAAGTCTGCTGCAAGTCCTACTTCAGTTATTTTGTGCAATAGTCATCCCACCACAGGGGTCACTGACTTGCAGAGCTCTTGCTGTAGACTCACCACTGCAACTTTGCTCTTGCTAGAGGCTTGCCAGACAAATTTTCTACATTACTATTGGAACAGAGTCAACTAGAACTTGTGCTTCAAGTGCTCTGCAAGTGTACTACTTGCCAGTAAAAATGTGCAAAAAGTTAACAAGATTTACAATTCAATACTGCCACACATTTCTGGCAAGTTATCTTTATCTGGGTAGCTGAGCTGCAATTTACTTTTTAAGCGTATCCCTAAACCTAGTGGCTTATTGGTTCTGTCTGTTCTAAGAGATTATCCTAGAAAGAGTGTGAGAGGGTCAATCACTGGATTGCGAATAGTTATGTGACCATAGAGCCATTGGAAAATACTGTGCATGTGTTTTTGATGCAGATTAAAAACGCACCGGACTGCATCTTGTGTGGACCAGCCCTCCACCTGAAGCTCCAAGTACAGAACTGCTCGTTGAGGAAGAGACACCAGAGGTTGCTGCTAAGGATTGTGATTGCTCATATAGGGGTTGATTTACTAAATCTGGAGAGTGCAAAATCTGATGCAGCTTTGCATTGTAGCCAATCAGCTTCTAACTTCAGCTTGTTCAATTAAGCTTTGACAATAAAACCTGGAAGCTGAATAGTTTCTATGCAAAGCTCTACCAGATTTTGCACTCTCCAGATTTAGTAAATCAACCCCATAAAGTCTCAGATTGTCTGGCTGCCGCTCTTTCCTCAGGAATATTTTTGTAACTGTAAGGCTGGGTTCACACTGCAGCGGGGCGGAGCGGTGCGGAGCGGCGCTCCAGGCGATCTCAAAGCGGCTTGCTAGGAGACTTCTATCATAGAAGTCAATGCAAGCCGCCTGAGATCGCCCTGAAAATAGTGCAGGGACCATTTTTCTAATGCGGAGCGAAGCGATTCACTCCTATTAAAACGGTCCCATTTGCACAGCATTGAGGCGAATTGTCAGGCGACTCAAGTCGCCTGACAATTCGCCTAGACGTGAACGGGCCTCGAAGTCGCGCCGCTCCGCACTGCTGCAGTGTGAACCGGCCCTTATAGAAGGACCAAAAACTGCAAGAACTAGGTTTTTCAGGGTAGTTGTTCTCAAAGATTTTGCGCCATGAGTAATCTGCAACCCTTAACCCTCCTCCCTTTATTTGTTCAAGATCTGCAATAAATCTTCAAAAGACACCCATAGACTGAGCCTGAGTTTGCCGGTGTGCTCTTGGGACTGAGAACTGAACGGGCAGCCTCTAGACAGGTAAGGGGTCCCAATATATTTTCAGCCCCAACTTCGGGGTTAATGCTACACACCTTATGAAGATAGTTGTTTGTTCAATAAAGGGTGACCCCAGCTGTAACTTAATTTGGCCTGATTAGGCCAGGCAGAAAACCACTAGTCAAAACAACACCATTTCATTGCATACTCTTGCATACTTGTTGCATACTTCTTGCCCATTCAGTAACTTGAATCATACAGTATTGACGCACAAACCTGACCTGGCCGATTGTTTTTTCTCATGATCAAATGCATTCCACATGGAGCTTTCTGGTAGTTTCCAGGTTCAATTGAATTATTGAAAAATTGAGTGAAATTAAATATTTTTATTAATGTGTGTTTAGCTACTTTAAAATTACTTCTGGTATAGAGATGAGCAAAAAAAAAAAAAAATCACTACTGTTTGGATTTTTTTTTTTTGCTCTCCCAGACAAATGATCCATTCAATAAAAGCCTGAAAGAAAACCTGCGCAACTTAAAATTGTGTCAGCTGCTGGTTGTGTTAGACTAGTTAAGTAGTTAGTCCAAATGAAATTTTAAACCCAAATTAAACCACGCTCTACTAATAAATGAAGAAACATTGCACTTTATGGCCTCATACACAGGGAAGTTTCTAAAAAAATAAACAAAACGTCGGGCCCGACGTCAAGGAAAAAAAGTCGGCGTTTTTCGGCGTTATGCATCGGCGTTTTTGAGCGTTAGTGAGCGTCGGCGTGAATAGGCGTTTTTTAAAAAAAATCATCCCTCTGCTATTTTTCAACCTAGAAACGTTGGCGTCAAAAAACGCCGGAAAACGCCGGTATAATAATAGGTGGCGTTTGTTGGCGTTTGTTGGCATATTGTGGCGTCAGCGTCAAAAAATGCCAAAACGTTACAGCCTCAGAACGCGATGGCTGTGGGTTCTAGTTTTAGCTCACTAACGCCGATGTCATCTACAGCTCAAAAACGCCAACGTTTTTATGGGGCCATTGACTAACATGGAGAGCTGCAAAAAACGCCAGAAAACGCCGGTGTCAAAAAACGTCCGTGTGTATGAGGCCTATAATCTTCATTTATTAGTAGAGTGCGGTTCAATTTGGGTTTATAAAATGATCCATTCAGCCAGGAATATTAAACGTGTAGTAGTTGCAAAAAGGCCCGAGGAGACGAGCAGCACATATGTGCAGCAAAGGATGAAAAACATGAAAACCGTATTATATTTTTTAAAAACTGAAAATTGTTTGATACACAGATGTAAATCAGATTGCATTTACATACATTTTCAGGTTCTTCCATAAGTTCTGCATTTTTTGGATGACTGAAAAATGTTATACACCGTCAAACCTCAAAATTCGCAATAATATATATGGTTAAAATCTTCACAATTGTGCTTTGATCGTTTTGAAAGGGCAATTGTGCTTTAATTTCAGCAGGTGTACTTACACGTTTCAGATTGACTGTGACATTCAAATCAGTATGCCTTAGTGGTCACAAAAATTGATTTAGTGACATTTTCACCATTCATTCTCCATGCAAAGAAAAAGATAAAAGCAAGAAAAATATGGAATTTAAAGAAGGATCTGAAAACAATGACCTGTGATTTGTTTCACTTGAATGATTACATTTAATATGTATCTTTTATCCATGTCTTAATTGGGAGTGCAGCGATGGAATGGCTTGAATAGAATATGAATACATAATATATATTGTGAGGGGAAAAGCTCAACTGGTTGGCAATGGTAATCATGCACAAAACAGGGACACCTAGGAACAATCCAAAGGTTTGCCCTGCACTTTTATTTGTATCTTTTATCCAGGTCTTAATTGGGAGTGCAGCTATGGAATGGCTTGAATAGAATATGAATACATAATATATGGTGAGGGGAAAAGCGCAACTGGTTGGCAGCGTCAATCATGCACAAAACAGGGACACCTAAGAACAATCCAAAGGTTTATCCTGCACTTTTATTTGGCAAGGTAGGAAACCGATTTAATGCAGGGGGCGAATTCTAAGTGTGGGAAGTGCTGAAAGTAAGAGGTGAGGTGGGACGGAGGGCTGAGAAGCAAAGGTTGAGGAGGGTGGGGGGTATTGTCAACTGGGAGTAAGACAGGGGAGGACACTGTGATCAAGGGGAGCTAGATGGGTGAGGGTGGGATTGTGAGGGAGGGAGAAGTGAGTTGGGTGTAAGGGGGCGTTGTGACAATGAGGGGTGAGGTGGGTGTAAGTGAAGTGTTGTGATGAAGGGGGGTAAAAGTGGGGTGCCACAATGGAGTAGGGTGGGTTTGGTAAAAGGGAACTTTGTGACAGAGAGAGGAGAGCCAAGGTGGGTGGCAGGGGGCACCGTGTCCAGGGAAGGCAAGATGGTTGAGGCTGGCATTGTGGTGGAAGGAGGGAAGGTGAATGTGAGGGGGTGCTGTGACAGAGGGGTGAGTGTGAGGGGGTGTCAGGGCTGGGCTATGAGCTTCTCATAGCTCAGATTGCT
This sequence comes from Glandirana rugosa, assembly GCA_018402905.1. Taxonomy (NCBI): domain Eukaryota; kingdom Metazoa; phylum Chordata; class Amphibia; order Anura; family Ranidae; genus Glandirana; species Glandirana rugosa. Next base: position 729,688 of record BLSH010033236.1, read on the forward strand.
CGGCTGTCGGTTAATTGCCAGTACTCATCACTCCACAGTGACTCACCTGGTGATCATTTCCTGATTGTCAGCCAGCCCTGCTGGCTATTTAAACTACCTGGATCATATCTCCTGTTCTTTCACCTTGGTCAACATATCCGGATACTCTCTGCTGTGTTTTCCAGTTAAAGACTTTGCCTGGCTGACTTCCCTTCTGGTTCCTGATCCTGTTTGCTGCCTCTGACTATGGTGATCTCTGGATTCCTGTTTTACTGGCTTGTTCTGACTACCCACTCTGGTTATCGAACCCTGGCTATGTTTTGACGACGTTTGCACTGTTTGTACTATTTTACCATTTTATTAAAATGTGTGATTTTTTTACTGCACTTCTGTCTCAGTCTGATTCATGGATCCTGATAGAGGGCACTGTAATATAGGATGATGAGGAGGTTATATTATGGAGGTGAGGTGGGTTTGAGAGGGACGATGTGATGGAGGGGGCAAGATGGGTGTGAGAAGAGTGCTGTGATGGAGGGACCAATGTGGAAAATAAGTGTGATTGGGGGCATGTGGTGGAGGACACTGAATGTAGGAACAGATGATTGCAGATAGATATGCTGATAAGGGGGTAGGTTAAGGTGGATGTAGAAGAATATCCTGCAATGAGGTGGTGGGATGGATGCAGATGTATAGGCTATGATGGGGGTGGGGTGTGAGGTGGCTACAAGAATTTGCCATTAGTGGGGAATGAGGTACAGAGAGATGTGCTGCAATGGGGGTGTTGATGTAGATATTCCAACCACATACGGAGGGGATGCAATTATGACCACATGCTATCTCCATGAACTGAGAAAACCCCATATGAACTGTGGAATGGAAGGGCCCCAAATTTGAGCCATCTAAATATTTTTGGAAGCAAAGCCTATGTGCGCATCCCAAAAGAAAAACATACAAAATGGGATGCTTGTGAAAAGGAAGGTGTACTTGTGGGGTACAGTGAATCTGGAAAAGGGATACAGAATTCTACACCAAGACACAAACAAGGTAACCCTCAGTAGATGTGCAATTGTTGATGAAACATCAGGGTGTTCAAAATTTCATGAACACAAACACTTCAAACTGAGGGAAATTCTACAACAGTGTTACTTGAAGATCAACAACAAAGTGACAGAAATAGAAATTAACACAGACAATGCAAATGCTGTAAAAGTAGAAGTCAGGCCACAAGAGGCTTCAATATGGAAATCCACCAGAAGCAATAAAGGCATCCCAGCCAAACCTTTGTCCTATGTTGCTCGTGTAGCATTAAAACCAGAGCCAGATTCATGGTATAAGATGCAAAGACTTCAAACTTTGAAAAACAAAAGTGGATCGGAGCAGTTGATGAAGGTTGCAGATGCTGTGACCAAACCGCTTACAAGAAACAGATTTATAGAACCGAGACGCAAAATGGGATTGTTGAGTGGCAGTGTTGGAATATATGTGTTCATTTGTATTTTATGCAACAACTACAACAATATCAGTATTCCATAGAGATATATTTATCAACCAGTAGATGGCAGTGTTTATAAGTTTGTAGCTGCATCTATGGTTGAACTCTATATCTTTTCTCTGTAAAATAATAAAGTTCACTGTTCCTGTTAGCAGTTAAGCAGCAGCAAAGCCCATGTGGACTGTGCACTTTCTGTTCTGTAGGGCTATATAAAGAATTTCTGTGCTTGGAATGAAAGCTGTCAACATTCCATCACCAACTAAGCAGGCTATATGAGAACACTCATCTTCCTTTCATGCAGACAGACTGGCAGATGGTCAGAGGAGGAAGGCCTGCAGTAATAAGGATTGTTTGAAATATTGTCAGATATTTTACTGGTATTTTATTTAGGAGTCCGTATCTGTTTAAGAACAACCGTCTTCTTACTCAGATAACAATATACCTTTTCCTTTACAATTAATCCTTTACATCCCTTAATTTTGGCATCTATACACCCACCAAATAATGGCAGTACTGCTATACATTGGGATTGGCTTAGTAAAGGTAAAGTTGCACTTTGCAAGGGCAGTTGCTCCAGAGCTTAGTAAATGAAGGAAAGCTCTGCTGACTTCCATCATCCAATCATGTGCAAGTAAAAATTCATTTTTTTTGTATTCTTTTCTGTGCAGATGATTGGATATTCTTTGCAAAGTGAAATTTTACCTCACTAAATATGCTTTTGGAGCAAATCCCTTGCTGAGCATACTAGCATACTTTCTTTAGCCCTTAGAAACTGTCCTTACCATGGAAAGTCTAGTCGGTTATATTTGCCTCCTAGGGCAAAAAACTTGAATTCTCCCTTGGCTAGTATGATAGTGACATTTTAAATTAAACCGGTCACTTTAACACATGTGTTAACCTTCCACCACACCCTCATGAGCCTATACAGTGCCTTGAAAATGAATTCACACTCTTGACATTTTCCACATTTTGTCATGTTACAACAAAAAAGAACAGCAATTTTCTAGTCTTGCCACAGATTCTCAATTGGATTTAGGTCTGGACTTTGACTGGGCCATTCTAACACATGGATACACTTTGATCTAAACCATTCCATTGTAGCTCTGGTTGTATGTTTAGTGTTGTTGTCCTGCTGGAAGGTGAACCTCCGCCCCAGTCTTAAGTTTTTTGCAGACTCTAACAGGTTTTCTTCTAAGATTTCCCTGTATTTGGTCCATCCATCTCCCCATCAACTCTGAACAGCTTCCCTGTCCCTGCTGCAGAAAAGCATCCCCAGAACATGATGCTGCCACCACCATGTTTCATTGTGAGGATGGTGTGTTCAGGGTGATGTGCATTGTTAGTTTTCCGCCACATATAATGTTTTGCTTTTAGGCCAAAAAGTTCCATTTTGGTTTCATCTGACCAGAGCACCTTCTTCCACATGTTTGCTGTGTCCCCCACATGGCTTTTCGCAAACTGCAAACGGGACTTCTTATGGCTTTCTTTCAACAATGCCTTTCTTCATCCCGCTCTTCCATAAATGCCAGATTTGTGTAGTGCACGACTAATAGTTGACCTGTGGACAGATTCTCCCACCTGAGTCGTGGATCCTCTTGGCTGCTTCTCTGATTAATGCTCTCCTTGCCCGACCTGTCAGTTTAGGTGGGTGGCCATGTTTTGGTATGTATGCAGTTGTGCCATACTCTTTCCATTTTTGGATAATGGATTGAACAGTGCTCCGTGAGATGTTCAAAGCTCGGGCAATTTTTTTTTTTATATCCTAATCCTGCTTTAAACTTCTCCACAACTTTATCCCTGACCTGTTTATTGTGTTTGTTGGCCTTCATGATGCTGTTTGTTCAGTAAGGTTCTCTAACAAACCTCTGAAGGTTTCACAGAACAGCTGTAATTATACTGAGTAGGTGACTCCTGAAGGCAAGACTCCTGGGTCCACTAGATTTTAGTTATGGGTATCAGAGAAAAGGCGGCTGAATACAGATGTACGCCACGCTTTTCAGATATTTATTTGTAAAAAATGTTGACAACCATTCACAATTATGTGTCACTTTGTGTTGGTCTATCACATAACATAAAAAGAAGGGTCACTGCTGCGCTAAACCCATGTTTTGAACATACAGTGTAATATAAAAAGCAACCAGCACAATATTGGTGAACATCCACAATAGCAATACATATAATGTTGGTGCAGCGCTAATAAGGTAAGTCCATAAACATTAGTCCATATTAATATTATGAGAGACACAATGATTGCGATCCTCTATGGAGCTGACAGGAACAGGAAGGAGACCCGCCACCGGCACCGAAACACACTGCCTCTTACCCTCTTCATAAGACCCTTATGACAGGGGTCAAACAAGCCTCTAAGACTGGGTGGATGCACTTAAACTATATGACAGTCAGGCAAACCACAGCAGATATGGGCAATTGGAATTGCAAGGCTCCACTCAGTGAAATCCAACCGTTAACTCCACATCACCATAGGCATCATAGAATACAAGAAGACACACTTTATAGTGCAGAAAACTTCAAGTAGATTTATTGGATAAAAAGTAATAAACTCACATTTCTCAATATGAAGCACGCTTGTGGTAAAAACTGGGGAAACTGGGACTACTCCTGCATTGCGTCCTAATTTAATTTGTTGGTTGAGTGGCAGCCAATGGAGGGATTGACATAAGGGTGTAGCAGACGCCGAGCGGTTTTTAAGGTGGATGAGCCTGGCGGCAGCATTCATGATGTATTGAAGTTGGGGTAGCCTATTTAGAGGTAAGCCAGTGAGGAGGGAGATGACCAGGGAGTGGATTAGAAGCTTTGTGGTATCACTGGTTAGGAAGGGGTGTATTTTGGAGATGTTGCGGAGGTTGAGGCAGCAAATTTTGGATAGCAATTGGATGTGGGGCCGAAAGGATTACACCTAGGACCTTGACGTGGGGGGACGAGTTGATAGTTGAGCCGTTGATAGTGACAGAGAAATCTGGGGAAGTGGCACGAGGGGGAGGAAATATCATAAGCTCGGTTTTGGATAGGTTGAGTTTGAGGAAGTCATGTGACATCCAGGCTGATATATCTGTTAGTAAGTTGGTGATGCGTGAGGAGACAGATGGAGAGAGCTGGGGGTGGAGAGATAGATTTGTGTGTCATCAGCGTAGAAATGATACTGAAAGCCATAGGAGGCAATCAACTGACCCAGGGAGGTGGTGTAGATTGAGAAAAGGAGGGTTCCAGGAACATAACCTTGGGGGTCACTGACAGAGAGAGGAAGAGGAGAGGAGGAAGTAGAATTGTAAATGACACAGAAGGAGCAGTGGGATAGGTAGGATGAGAACCAGCAAAGAGTACAGTCACAGAGACCAAAGGAGTTTTTTGAGGAGGAGGGGGTGGTCCACTGTGTCAAAGGCAGCAGAGAGGTCCAGGAGTAGTAGTACAGAATAGTGTCCGTTGGTTTTAGAAGTTAGTAGGTCATTGGTGAGTTTAAGGAGAGCAGTTTTCATGGAGTGTTGAGGTCGAAATCTGGACTGAAGGGGATCAAGAAGTTTGTTTGTGGTCAGATGGTCACTCAGTCGGTTGTAGACCAGTCTTTCGAGGAGTTTGGAGGAGAAGGGGAGTAAGGAAATGGGGCGTAGGTTGTTAAGATTGGTGGGGTCCAGTGAAGGCTTTTTAAGGATAGGTGTGACTAGTGCATGTTTTAGAGAGTTTGGGAAGATGCCAGAAGAGGGGGAAAGGTTTAAAATGTGAGTTAGAGAGTGTAGAATCGAGTCAGAGGGTGAGCGTAGCATTTGCGAGGGAGCAGGGTTCACGGGCAGGTGGTTAGATGGGTGTTCAATAAAAGTTTAGCAACCACACTAATACTAGCAGGGTTGAATGTGGAAAGTAGTGATTGTATCTGTGGACATGGGGTGTTGAGTGGGGGTGGTTTCTGCGCATTGGAGATCTCCTCATGAATGTTATCAATCTTAGCTTTTTAACCACTTCTGGACCGCCATTGTCGTAGCAGATAGCTACCACAACCCCGGTATTTTTTTTTTCAGTCAGTGATTCTGTGCGTGATAAAAGTGGTCTCAATGGCGGATTTGCAGCAAGATCACTTTTATCAGAGGCAGGAGAGGTGCCCCCCCCCCGCCATTTTCCTGTCATCTCCGCTGCTTACTGGACCGGCCGGTAGCAGCGGGGATGATCGGGTCCGCTCCCCCCTGCACTAGAAGCCGAGTGAGCGGAAGATGCCACCCACTTGGCTCCATAGCATTGCAGGGCAGAAGAGACGTCACAAGTCACTTCCGCCCATAGCTCTTAAGGGGTCATGAGTTTTTTTTCACTTTTTTTTATTGCATTTAACTGTAAACTGACCCCAGATCTCATATTTAAGAGGTCCTGGCATGCTTTTTTTTCTATTACAAGGAATGTTTACATTTTCTTTATTATAAAAAGGACAGTAAAAATAAAAAGTAAAATAAATAATTACGCAGAAGCGAACGCACACGTAAGTCCCACCCACATATGAAAACGGTGTTCAAACCACACATGTGAGGTATCGCCACAATCGTTAGAGTGAGAGCAATCATTTTAGCACTAGCACCTCTGTAACTCAAAACTGGTAACCTGGAGGAATTTTTAAATGTCATCAATGGAGATTTTTAAGTTGCAAAGTTTGTCACCATTCCGCGAGCAGAAGCATGACATGATGATTATCAATTTACTTGACGTAACATTATCTTTCACAATATGGAAAAAAATTGGGCTAACTTTACTGTTGTCTTATTTTTTTATTCAAAAAAGTGAATTTTGCAACAACCGCCATTTTATTCTCTAGGGTTGAAACAGAAAAAAAAACGGACTGGATGGCCGCACTCCTGTGCAATGACTTTATTCTTGGTCAAAATACAGCATACAGTGTACAGGCGAACCACAATGGACAGCTGACGTGTTTCACACCAACGGGTGCTTAATCATAGCCTAAGGATGTATAAGCACACATACTGGTATATATATATATATATATACACACAGTTATGGTTAGAATGGATGTTAATTGTATAATTGATGTTACAATAAAGCAATCAAGCGTCAATTAACAACCATGTGTCAATTGCATCCATAAAACTGAATTAAAAGTGTGTACAAATAAAATGTTCACAAAAACAGAGGAAGTAGTTATATAAAATGTGAATTGCCATGCTACATAACTGTTACAATATCACAGTACCGCAAACGAACAATAATACTTGATGGCTGGATGTGAAAGGACCTAAAAAGAATTAAACAAAACAAAAACATCTTGCTCAAAGAGCCAAAAAATATATATGCAAATAAAGACAAAACATTTATGTAACGATATTTGAAAACACTGTATAGCCGAAAACAGTAAAGATATGTGCTTGTTGTTCCGCTCTCTCTCTCTTCCCCACTAAAAAAACAAATCTAACAAAAGAGGTAGAGAGCAGAGTGCTGGAATAAGTATATATAAGAGAGAGCTGCCACAAATCACCACACAAGGGTTCAATTAGACTGGCGCAGTCTCAAATGGTCAGGCCAATCAGAATGATCTCCCTGGTTGTGTTGTGTATGTGCAACCTGTGCAATCATTATCATCATATGTGGGATTTTGCGGAGCCATCTCCCTTCTGAATAGAACCCCGAAAGAAAGAGAGAACTACCCTGTTTTATGAAACCGAACTAAAGAAACTAAAGTGAACTGAAAGAAAATAAGATCACTAAATCCACTACACAAACCACTATGCTCCTCAAATCTTTATTTTATATTTCGAGTATTAAGAACGGAGAGCTAAAGGAGGCAAGGTACTTCCTAGTGAATTTAGATGGGAATCTTAATAAAGACCGGTTAGATTATATTGAGTCTGAATATAGATATAATTATAGCCCGTGCACAACCACGCAGACCCGGGAACTCAGCACAGGGATGGTGGGAACCCCTCACAATGGGCACAGCAGGTGTACCCTGCATGTAGAGTGTAGAGGTTATGAATACCTGCTGGTTCCTCCCACCAACCATGATCTGCCTGCACTGCACAAAGAAGCACAGAGACCCAGTGATGATGCAACTCGCTCTAAAATAAGGCACACAGGTTTTTTTTTTAAATGTTAGCCTGTGATAAGGGGACAGGGAGGTACAAGAGAAGGCAAAATATATAATATAAGCACCTGCTGGTTCATCCCGCCAACCATGATCTGCCTGCACCACATAAAGAAGCACAGAGACCCAGTGATGATGTAACTTACATAGTTACATAGTTAGCCAGGTTGAAAAAAGACACAAGTCCATCCAGTTCAACCAAAAAAAAGAAACATTTATATATATATATATATATATATATATATATATATATATATATATATATATATATATACAACCAAATAATCCCATATACAATCCTTCACCCACAGTTGATCCAGATCCAACTTGCTCTAAAATAAGACACACAAGTTATTTAAAAATGTTAGCTTGTGATAAGGGCACAAGGAGGAACAAGAGAAGGCAAAATATAAGCAGATTAAAGAAAAGCCTTATTGCCTACCCATCAAATTACTAAAGTTGCTTCAATCATTCATAAAAATAGGTAATGTCCCATTCGTGGTTGAGTCCGAGGGGCTTTCTGGTATTACACATGAATATCCAAAATGCCTCTCTTTTACATAGCGATCTGAATTTATCCCCACCTCTTATGGGTGTAACTATTTTCTCTATCCCTTGTATAGGGAGACATCTTTGCCATGACATTCGTTCCAATGTCGAGCGACGTTGGTGCCATGATTTTTGTGGATGTCATACAAATAGTCGAACAAGCGATCTCTCGATCATTAAGTTATACGACCGCCGTATTGGATTGAACACAGGTTACATGTGATGATATACAGTCAGGTCCATAAATATTGGGACATTGACACAATTCTAATCTTTTTGGCTCTATACACCACCATAATTGATTTGAAATGAAACGAACAAGATGTGCTTTAACTGTAGGCTTTCAGCTTTAATTTGAGGGTATTTACATCCAAATCAGGTCAACGGTGTAGGAATTACAACTGTTTTTATATGTGCCTCCCACTTTTTAAGGGACCAAAAGTAATGGGACAGATTAACAATCATAAATCAAACTTTCACTTTTTAATACTTGGTTGCAAATCCTTTGCAGTCAATTACAGCCTGGAGTCTGGAATGCATAGACATCACCAGATGCTGGGTTTCATCCCTGGTGATGCTCTGCCAGGCCTCTACTGCAACTGTCTTCAGTTCCTGCTTGTTCTTGGTGCATTTCCCTTCAGTTTTGTCTTCAGCAAGTGAAATGCATGCTCAATCGGATTCAGGTCAGGTGATTCACTTGGCCATTGCATAACATTCCACTTCTTTCCCTTAAAAAACTCTTTGGTTGCTCTCGCAGTATGCTTCGGGCCATTGTCCATCTGCACTGTGAAGCGCCGTTCAATGAGTTCTGAAGCATTTGGCTGAATATGAGCAGATAATATTGCCCGAAACACTTCAGAATTCATCCTGCTACTTTTGTCAGCAGTCACATCATCAATAAATACAAGAGAACCAGTTCCATTGGCAGCCATACATGCCCACACCATGACACTACCACCCAGTGGTGTATTTAGGTTTTGTGCTGCCCTAGACCTGACTAAACTCGTGCCCCCCCCCCACAGTTGCAGAACGCCGGCTGCCCGCACAACAACTCATTGGTTGGGGTCTGCCGCCTGGGCCCTTCGGGACGCCGGACCCCCACATATGTATGGGCTGCCCCCCCTATAATGGTGGCCCTGCCTGTATTATCATACTGGCAGCACTAATAGTGCAAGCCGGCGTGGACTCTTTTCGTGCTGCCCCCCTGCAAAGTGCCACCCTAGGCCTGGGCCTTGTTGGCCTAGGCCAAGATACAGCGTTGTATTGGGGCTCCCGGGGTTCTCCCTACATGTCCACACACTGCTCTGCTAGCACCTCTGAACAATGCCGTGACTACACTGCCACCCCATCCGCGGTTGCCGTGGCAACGGCCCTCCCCATCCGCGGTTGCCGTGGTGATGGCTCTCCCCGTCTGCGGTTGCCGTGGTGACAACCCTCCCCATCCGCGGTTGCTGTGGCGACGACCCTCCCCATCTGTGGTTGCCATGGCGACGGTCCTCCCCATCCGCGGTTGCTGTGGCAACGGGCCCCCCGTCCGCGGTTGCCTTGGCGACGGTCTCCCATCTGCGGTTGCCTTGGTGACAGTCCCTTTGTCCGCGGTTGCCGTGGCGATGGCCCTCCTCCATCCGCGGTTGCCGTGGTGACGGTCCCCCCTCCACGGTTGCCGTGGCGACGGTCTTCTCTGTCTGCGGTTGCCATGGCGATGGTCCTCCCCGTCCCCAGTTGCCTTGGTGATGCCCCCCGTCCACGGTTGCCGTGGCGACAGCCCTCCCCGTCTGCGGTTGCCTTGGCGACGGTCCCCCATCTGCGGTTGCCGTGGCGACGGTCCTCCCCGTCGGCGGTTGCCATGGCGATGGTCCTCCCCGTCCGCGGTTGCCTTGGTGACGCCCCCTGTCCGCGGTTGCCGTGGTGACGCCCTCCCCCCCTGTCTGCGGTTGCCGTGGCGACGGTCCTCCCCGTCTGCCGTTGCCTTGGCGACGGTCCCCCATCTGCGGTTGCC
>BLSH010033236.1:798898-813079 GCA_018402905.1 Glandirana rugosa
AATTTTTTATTTTTGTATTTTTTTCGTTTTTACCTCCACTTACACCTAGTAGAACTTTGACACAGACTTTTCATAATTAATTGCCATCTTCGGTATATTGACAAGATTTTAGTAGAAGTTTGATCCCGTGCTAACCTTTATTAAAATGAATCAGGCATGGATCCCACAAGACTTGTCTGTACCTTGTGCAGAATAAACATTTAGACCGGACTCCCACAGCCATTCATATACTTCTTTTTTTGAATAGGCCTCAATACAAAAAAAAAAACCATGTTGGCTACCTCCTCCTACTCCTCTACCACCGCCACTTCCACCTACACTGCCACGGTCACGGCCTAGTCAACCTCTAGGCTCCTACTCCACATCCACCCCCCTTCCTGTTTTTCTACTTGATTTTAATTTATTTTCCCTATCCCCATTTATTTGTAGGACACTTGCCCTAGTTTGAAGATGATTTTAGAACAGTTATATGGCTTCTACCGTTAATTAATACTTTTCAGACACAGTTTCAAGATGATCCACATTCACCTCCATTTTTGCTTTTTTTATGTTTTTATTTTTTAAAAAAATATTTAAAGTTATTTCCCTGTCCCCATTTTTTTGTAGGGCACTTGCCCTACCCTTACCCCCATTTTACTTCCTTTTGCAGCCCTCTAGGGCTTTCCAGGACTTTGTTACAGCCATTTTTGTGCCTAAAAGTTCGGGTCCCCATTGATTTCAATGGGGTTCGTTGTCCGTGCGATCGTTCGGGTTCCGTCCAGACCCGGACCCGGACTTTGTCCCTAAGTTCGGACGATCCAGCAGAACCCTAACTTCCAGAGGTTCGCTCAACTCTAGTTACAACCACAAGTAGACCCTGACCGTGGTTGAATTAGCGGTTGGTTTGATTTTAAAACTTATGTAAGATCCGTTGTGATTTTATTAATTGTTTGTAATAATGTTTTGGTCATGTTTTTATATATTGTAATGTGTGTTACTTTGTGTACCACTAGAGTCTGACCAATTTTCCAGTTAATCATTGTAAACATTACGGTTGTAGTACTACAATGGTCTTATCATATTGAATAATGGGAGCCAGATTTGGAGAACAATTTACATTTGAATAATCATACATTCCTATGCATTCTGTCTTTGCTGGCTGATATCAGTTATCTGTTTCCCAGCTCTCTATGGAAAATAGGACATCTCCATTCTATGTTGTGGCAAGCGTGTTACTGGCAGGGTCACTAGGCGAAAATAAAGGAAAAATAGCTAAAAAGACTGGTAAGTTGCTGTATACTGTATAAACACACTTTTAAAGCTGTCATTGCAGTTTCACCCAATGTAAACTTATTGAGGAACATTTATCAAGAAAACTAGAGACACTGAATCAAATGAAGGCACCTCTCACATAGCAAAGTCCTTGCCACAGGTTTACAAGGTAGCTGCAACCCCCTGCCACTGTATCCCTGCTCAACAAAGTATGATATACACTATATTACCAAAATTATTGGGACACCTGCCTTTACATGCAAATGAACTTTAATGGCATCCCAGTTTTAATCCGTAGGGTTCAATATTGAGTTGGCCTACCCTTTGCAGCTATAACAGATTCAACTCTTCTGGGAAGGCTGTCCACAAGGTTTAGGAGTGTGTCTATGGGAATGTTTGACCATTCTTCCAGAAGCGCGTTTGTGAGGTCAGGCACTGATGTGAACGAGAAGGCCTGGCTCGAGTCTCCACTATAATTCATCCCAAAGGTGTTCTATCAGGTTGAGGTCAGGACTCTGTGCAGGTCAGTCAATTTCCTCCACCCCAAACTCACTCACCCATGTCTTTATGGACCTTGCCTTGTGCACTGGTCCAAATCATTTGGTGGAGGGGGTTTATGGAATGGGGTTGTTTTTCAGGGGTTGGGCACGGCCCCTTAGTTCCAGTGAAGGGAACTCTTAAGGTGTCAGCATACAAAGACATTTTGGACAATTTCATGCTCCCAACTTTGTGGGAACAGTTTGTGGATGGCCCTTTCATGCTCCAACGTGACTGTGCCCCAGTGCAAAAACAAGATCCATAAACACATGGATGAGCAAGTTTGGGGTGGAGGAACTTGACTGACCTGCACAGAGCCCTGACCGCAACCTGATACAACACCTTTGGGATAAATTAGAGTGGAGACTGTGAGCCAGGCCTTCTCTTTCACATCAGTGCCTGACCTCACAAATGTGCTTCTGGAAGAATGGTCAAACATTCCCATAGACACACTTATAAACCTTGTGGGCAGGCTTCCTAGAAGAGTTGAAGCTGTTATAGCTGTAAAGGGTGGGCCAACTCAATATTGAACCCTACGGACTTAGACTGGGATGCCATTAAAGTTCATGTGCGTGTAAAGGCAAGCGTCCCAATACTTTTGGCAATATAGTGTATGACAACTTTGCAAGGTTCTGAGACAGATTTTTTTTACTGAAAATGAGATAGATTTTTACTCTTCTTTTTGTTTACAAACTTTTATTGAGTAGACAATAAAATACAAAAAAAAAACCTGTTTCAATGTTCATATACAACGCTAATATTGAAGACCCACACTGGATCAATACAAAATAGTAGAGAGCTGCTGTGTAAATGTACAGGACATTGAAATATCAACAATAAGAATAAGATAAGAAAGTAAAACAAAAAGGCACTTTCAAGGTACAGAGGTAGTCCTACAGCAAATATATCCAGTATATCAAAGGTGAATCCATATCGTAAGACAACACAGATCATGGAACTAATGAAAAAGCAAATGATATCCAACAATATCTGAAAAATAGCATTATTCTGAGGTGGGTATATAAAAACCATGGATCCCATTTAGCAACAAAACGGGGTTTAGAATCATAATTTCTGTGAAATATCTGTTCCTCATGCATAATTTCATCCATCCTAAATGCTATCTGTGGGAAAGGGTCAATCTCAGATTCCCAATGAAATGTAATGACCCAGTGCATAGGGTGTGTATTAATCTTTCCAAGAACATGTTAGATCTGGAATAAATGATAATAATGGGCATCGAGACCATGTTAAAGTAATTTGTTTCCCTGCTAACTTAGGTGCCTGCTTGACGACAACCCCTGAAAACAATGTGGAGAGACCTGGGGGAGAGTACCATCTAGTAAATAATGTAAGTGCTGCATTGTGGACACTTGGTTGGTCCACATGGAGCACCACTCCTGTTCTGTAAATTTTTCTCCAAGCTCCCATTCTCAAGCAGTCATGTAAGAAAGCTTTGAAGAGGAGTTTTCTACATCTGTAGACATTTATAGAGTTGGATAAACCCTCTCCCGCAAGGGCATCTATGACATCTATGACATATGCCCTCATACGTAGTATAAGAGTCAGGGTGAGACAACACATAAAATGTAGCAAAAAAGTGTAAAATTTGCAAATAATGGTAGAATTCAGGGGGATTGACTGCTTGTTTTGGAGATGGGTGAAAGAAACAAGAGAGGCTCCCTACTGGAAATGTGAAAAAGAAAAATGATTCCATGAGATGTCCACCAACAAAAGTAATTGGGTATGGAAAATTCAGTGACAAACCTAGGGCCACCCAAATATGAGAACACCTTAGATTTTAAATTTTACTTGTCTTTGAATCTTTGCCAAAGCAGGAGAGACTGTACCACTAATAGGTTTTGTTTAGAAAGGTAATCTGCAGAGGCTCCACCAGACTGATTTTATATTCAAGCCATGGAACCTTGGAATCTGGAATATTTCATTGAGCAAGTTGCACCAGTCCAGAGGTCAAATGGTAAAGCCAAATCTGAGGCAATCCCAAATCCCCTTGTTTATGGGAGTGATATAGGATAGATGTTTAGTCTTCTAAACAGATACATAATTAAGAATTGTTCAGGGATTGGTTTCCTTCTGTTGCATTGCAAAATTACAGCAACAGGGGAAGAATTTATGACTCACGCTATAACCTTGAAATATATCTGTGCAATAATCCATCTCACTGTTAAGCATTTGCTTGCTGTGCAACAGGATTAATACATGCCTTGCCCACCCCCATTGTCTGTATCTGTACTGTAACTGTGAGAGCAAGAAAGGTATCTGTCCACCTACCTGGATTTGATTCACATAGGATTCACACTTAAGCACAAAGCATTTTTGAATTACGTTTTTCACTTGTTTCACAATGTGTCTGTTTGTGGTGTCATTTCCTTATCAAGGGCATAGACAGATTTGAGATTAAAAGACAAACATTATTTTTTTTGACCACTGCATGTTATCACACTGTATATTTGTTAACTAGCACTATTATAAAACAATCACAAGCCTCTGCACATGCATTAATTTGCTCTGACACTTGCACATAGAAACACAAAGGGCCCTTAATGTTTTTACTGCCAGGATGCTGCTTAGATCTTCAGGTTTCCCCTGCTTGGGGAATCATCCCACACACCTTCAGACATTAGTAACTTGGGGCCAAGGGAACCCAGGGGCTCCGTGGTCAAAGTCCCAACAGCTCTCATCACTCCAAGAGGAATTTCCTCCCAAGCTGTGTTGTCACACCAAGATACACTGAGGTCCCAGGAAAGCATTACAGGACCTACACTGCACCCAAGGCATTATTACCAGTGTAACCTATTTGTAAGCAGGATATAAGGGCACAGGGGACTCATTAAACCCATTACTGCACAGAGCTTGTCCTTTTCTTGTCCCATATCCAGGGTAGTTCTGCAGGTGAATGGTACTGCATAACATGGTTTCACTCCTTTTTCAGCTGGCTTTTTCAAGGGTAGCCAAAACATAATTGCAATCACAATCCAACAGCCATTTGCCAAGATAAGCATACATTGTTATCCTAGAAAGATTATCCATTTCTTTCAATGCCACTGTGAATGCCCATTCAGCCAGTATGATATACTCCTTACCATCAGCGTTCAGGTAATCCAATCCTGCCAGCTATGCCAAAAGGTGTAGCACAGCTAGTAGCAGTTATTAAGCCAGTTCCTGCCCCAGGGGGTCTACATCATAGAACACCACCAGTTGGGCTACCACAAACTGCTAGAGGCAGGAAACAGATACAGGGGCATATAGAGCTCAAGTCTGATTTAAAGTAGAAGTTCAGCCAACACTTAAATCTTAGGCTACATACACACAATGAGCTGTAAAGCTAGTACAAATGCAAGGAAAAAAAGCTGCGTTAAAAAAGCGATTTTATCAGCAATTTTATCAGCGCCATGCATTGACGTCAATGCACGTTTAACCGCGCTAGCTTTCAGCAGCATTTTTCTGCCTCTATTCAAAATCAATGATTCCCTATGGGAGCCCACTGATTTGAATAGCAGTTGCACCAGAAGTTGGATCATGGTGATCCGACTTGCAGTGTGACTTGTGTGCTGAGGATCTTGAAGGTTCCCCCCAAGAGATACCAGACCCTTGGTCTGGTATGAATTTTAAGGGGAACCCCCACACCAAAAATAATGGTGTGAGTCTCCCCCAAGATCCATACCAGACCCTTATCCGAGCATGCAGCCCTGCAGGTCAGGAAAGGGGGGGACAGGCGAGCGCCCCCCCTCCTGGACCATACCAGGCTGCATGTCCTTATGACGCCACCGCCCCATCATGCCTCAGGTGGTGATGTCATAAGAGGGTGGGGCCTCCAGATGATGTCAGTGAGTGGCCCTGCCCATGCCAATGTAAGTCAACGCACAGCGCGGAGACAGCATTAGTGCCGGAGATTGCGTTGAGTCAACATCGAAAGAAGAACAGAGGGAGAAGACAGTGGAGAAGATCCAGCAAAAGAGCAGAAGAAAGAAGGGAGAAGAGCCGGTGAGAGAGAAGACACTGGAGCTGCCTTAATAAAATACTTTAAAACCTGTGTAGTGTGTTTATTTTTTACACTTTTTTTAGGTGAATGGGTAGGGGTACAATGTACCCCATACTCATTCACATAGGGTGGGGGGCCGGGATCTGGAATCCAGATTCCAATAAGCCCTCACCCACAGACCCCAACAACCACTGACCAGGGTTGTCAGGAAGAGGTCCTTGTCCTCATCAACATGGGGACAAGATGCTTTGAGGTGGGAGGCGCAAAGCACACACCCCCCATGTTGAGGGCATGTGGCCTGGTATGGTCCAGGAGGGGGGGCACTCACTCGTCCCCCCTTTCCTGACCTGCCAGGCTGCATGTTTGAATAAGGGTCTGGTGTGGATTTTGGGGGGACCCCATACCATTTTTTTGGTGTAGGGTTTCCCTTAAAATCCATACCATACCAAAGGTGACCCCAAGCAAATTTTTTTAAAATTTTTGCAGGGGTTCCCTTTCAAGATCTTCAGCACACAAGTAAGTGGGATCATCATGATGCTGGCCAATGAATAACAAGGAGAAGCGTTTTTAAGCTGTAAATAAAAGCTCAAAAACGCGGCTGTAAAAACATCTGTGTGTATGAGGTCTAAAACTACCCACAGCCACATTCTAAAATGAATCTATTTAGCTCTGTAAAGATAAAAATGCTACACTGTTCTGCAGCAGCTTTGGTTTAGTCCCACCTGAGCTGTCAGCGGTGGCTTCAGTGTGTGGGAGTGTGTAGGAAAGGCAGCCGCCAATGGAAGCCCCATAGTAACTCTATGGGTGACGTCACTTCCCTGGCATTTCCCAGACCTTGTCAATTCTCTCCTGCACACCGCTGGAAACCGGACCGGATCAGCTTCAGAATAGGTATGTATATCGATTTCTTCTTTACAGGGTTAGATAGTTTCGTTTTAGAATGTGGCTGCGAGTAGGTATAGACTGAGTAAGTTAGGTTTTAGGTGAACTTCTACTACCAGTAACCATACATTTTTTTTCTGTGTTGCAATATGCTTGTGCAATCTCTGGAGAACATAAACTGCTAGAAGCAGAAACACCACACTCACAATAGTATTGGTCTAGGGGACTGGGAGAATGTAGATTGGGATAACAACATTTCACAAGTTTTCTCAAGCCCTGAGCATGGGCAACAACAGCATGCCTCAGAAGAAGTTGTCAAGATCCTGCTCACTCAAACTCCACCCCCAATGATGATATCACAGTGATAAAGGAATGAGTCTTTGAGGGGCTTCCCCTTGTCAGATGTGCATGTCTTTTCAGTTATGTCATGCCATATGACTATTATGCATCCCGCTTTTCTAAATGAGCAATGATCCTTATAATAAATTATAATTTCACTGCAACAAGGATCTAAAGCTTGTTCTGTCTTGATGTACTGATTTCTGTATTTTTATATAAATCTAAACCCGAAGGTATTAAGAAAATTCTAATTTGCGCCAATAAAGACAGTGTTTGATCATTTGATTTCTGTTTTCATGCAGACTAAATCTAAATATTGTAAACACACAAGGTGTGAATGTAAATATGCGCAATATTGTTTGCTGGGTACACAAGCTTTGCTGTACCAATTATTTTACACTTTCCTTTTTGCATGTTAATGAACACCTAATAGGAAAACTGTCTGCATGTGAGTCAGGGAGGAATTAGTTATAAGCCATAAACAAACACTAATGTATAATATTTCCAGATAATGTCAGCACTTTTCCTCCGTGCAGCCGAGTTATGTCTCATAATAATGGAAAGTTTACCAATGTCCACTGCACAATGAAAATAAGTTATTTCTTTCTATTCAGTAGCCAGCTTTCAGGGTTGTTACTATTCAGCATCCGGTAATGAGGCCACATGACATTTTGCATTATAAAATGATATAAAAATAAAACCTCTAATGTGATTCTTCCTAATAAACTTTCTGTAAACAGTAGATACATTAGCAGTTCAACAGCCAGGGAATGCAGGCAGAGCCTGAAATAATGAACAAAGTTTGAAGTTAATGTGCAACTTCATGCAAACAGCTAAATATTAAGATGAAACTGATATACAGGAACTGTTTTGCCTGCCAAAAGTTTGTAAGGTAATTGAATATATTCTTGTGTTTTTCTCACCCCTGCCAAGGTCGATTCTAGTCTTTTTGCTGGCTGAAGCAAATTGTATGATGACACCCCCGAAAATGTGAAGTGATTTTGCATCATCTATATAGTCATACAAAGCAAGAGAAAATGTCTACAGGAAAATGTACTATATATTACTTACACACTGTAATGACAGCCGCGTTGCCTTTACTGTTTTTGGGGTAAACAGCATCAAATGGGGGGGTTCATAAAGGAAGGTGAGAATTTGCACAGCAGGTTGGGTTTCATGTCAGCTGAAATCAGCTTTGTTGCACTTCCAGCACCAGAAAATCATAAACTGAAATGTATGCGTTATTTCTTCAACCCATGATCTAACTGCCCAGCCCACCAAGTACCTGTGGTCTTGGTAATGGGGACACAGCTTCAGCCTGGTCAAGCAATGTCCCCTACAGATGCACCTCATTGGCTGGCAGAAGTGGATCTCATTGGATGGTGGCTCTGAACACCTAAGATTATTTCGTTTTTTGGGTTTTCTCTCTGTGACTGAAAGGGACTCGATGGGCTGGTATGTGTTTTGAGATGATGAGGAGTGTGTGGGGATCCTGTGCACCCAAAGAGTCACATCATTAGGTCTGAGCTCAGTCTATGATAGAGACAGAAGGGAGAGAAAATGCTGCTACCTGTGGTGCTTCATACTTACACTCTGAGTTAATTATTACTAAGCCCTAAATTCTAACTTACTACTGATCTTTGAACTTGATGTTACTAAGTCCTGACCCATGAACTAGCTACTGACCTCTGCCCCCTGCGTTACTTACTACTGTTCCAGAGTTCTACATTCCTTAATACTGGCCCCTGCACTGTGCATTACCAACTACTGTCCTATGCACTCTGCGTTACAAACTACTGACCTCTGCACTCTGCATTACAGACTACTGACCTCTGCACCCTGTGTTACAGACTACTGACCTCTGCACTCTGTGTTACAGACTACTGATCCCCACACTCTGTATTACATACTACTGACCCCTGTAATTGGTGTTATATACTACTGACCTATACACTTTGTATTGCTTATGACTCTTTACTGTACTCTGTGTTTCATACTGTTGACCCCTGCACTTGGTGTCATATACTACTACCCTTGAACTCTGTGATATTTACTACTGACCCTGCATTCTGTGTTACATAATATGGATCCCTGCACTCTGTGTTCCTTATTTCTGACCAATGCATTCTGCATTACATGCTACTGACCCCTGCACTCTGCATTCCTTACCACTGACCTCAGAACTCTGCATTACTTATTTCATTGTGTTCCTTATTTCTTTACTTACTACTGAACTCTACATTACTTACTACTAATCCCTGCACTCTGCATTACATCCTACTGATCCCTGCAACCTACTTTACTTATGACTGACCTCTGAACTCTACCTTGCTTACTGCTTGCCCCAGCACTCTGTGTTACATACTACTGACTCCCGCATTCTGCTGTACTTATTTATGGCACTTGCACTGTGCTTTACTTACTTGCCAAACTCTGTGATAGATTCTACTAGCCCCTGCACTCTGCTTCACTTATTACTGGCCCCTGCACTCTGTGTTACATATGTGTTACTTATGATCCCAGCACTCTTCATTATATACTACTGACCCCTGCTCTCCACATTACTTACTCATGACCTTGCACTCTGCTTTATATACTACTAACTTCAGAACTCTGCATTATTTACTTATGACCCCTGAACTTTGTGTTACATACTACTGACCTCTGAACTCTATAAGCCTTCCTTTCTTTTTATTGAGGCCTTGTTAGGTAACCTTCTAGAAAACAAATTATGCTGCAACCTGGTGATCTTTGATCTTCTTCTTGTTTTTAGGTAGATAGTCACCTCTCCGTGTTTGTAGAAACCCTGTTTTAGCTTGCATTAACGACACATAAAATTTATTTCTTTTAGGGATTTTAAACTCGTGTCCAGATTCTCAAAAACAGTAGTTCTTATTTGTAAAAAAACTGCTAACACAAAGTATCATTTTGCCAGGTGCTCAGACTTCTCTGAGGTTTGTAAGACCCAAATAAGGACAGTTACTTTCTTTGGTGGCTGGTTGTAAGCAGATTTGTGTCTACCTGTACCTGCCCACGTTGGTCAGAAAAACCAGACCTGGATGTACATTTTATGCTCTTGGTCCAACAAACTTAAATGGACCTGGATATGGGTGAACTTATAAATTACATTTTTTTAAAAAAAATTGTAGTTTTGTATCTTTTTAAGTAGAGCTCTGTATTTCTTTTAATCTGCCTTTTGATACAGCTCAGAATACACCCATATTAATGTTTCCAATGTCCGTATCTCCTTACATTACAATTACAGTGCATCCTTCTTTGCATAGTAATGTCAAAGTCACACATTTGAAGAAAGAAGCACACACTGCAGTCATTTTTATACATTTATTTATGTTTATGGGTTTATGAACTGGATGCACATGTGATCCATAGGTGTAATGGTGGAACCTTTTCATCCCAAACACTACTTCTAGTAGTTTCTTCTAAATCTAAACATAACCCTGTTCTACGGGTGTAAGAGCTTCTGCTTGCAAAGGTGATAGACTATTTACTTTGCATTAACGTTGTTCCAAGGCCTGTTTCTGCAGCATCACATTGTACTACTACTGCTTCATCTGGGTTAAAGTATTTGAAGGTGGCTGTGTCTGCAAAAGCCGTTTTCACTGCCAGAAATGATGCGTACTGTATGTCGGTCCATTTCCTGAGCATATTTTTCTGTGCTGTCTCAACGACTGTCTCAAAGGCTTGCACATATCAGACAGATGCTTACACAATTTGAAGAGGTAATTACCATTCCCAAGAATCGCATAACTCTCCGTACATCTGTAGGAGTAGGCAGTCTTGTACAGTGCACACTTTTTATGGCTCTACATTCAAACCATTTGAAGTTAACAGATGTCCAATGTATGGATCCTGAGTCATTTTCATTTGAAATTTATTCAGGTTTAGTTTGATTTGCTTTTCCATACAACTGTCCATGACTGTTTCATCTTCATACCCTCTGTTGCAGAATCTATGTCAACAACTTCCCTAACTATTAGTATATAATCTGCTATAGTTTTTATTCCAAGGAGTCTTACTTGGGCTTGATATAGCTTTTGTTGACAAACTTCTGGGTAACCTAAACCAATGTCTTCCGAATAGAGGCCAACATGTTGCCAAGTCTTTTGATTCCTCATCTAGTTTCACACGCAGAATCCATCTTTGACATGATCTACTGAAAATATTTTAGCTTTTGATAAATCTGGCAAAATAATTTATATTAGAATCATAGAGTTATAGTTCCTTATCAGAGCTTTTTTCAGTGGTTTGGGATCTGTGCACATTCTCAATTTGCTTGATAGTTTGTTTACTATCACCTTTTCACTACAAACTGCTTATTTAATCTGTGCTTTTGATGTTTGTTCTGATGCTATAATACATCTGGCCTGCAGATCCATTCTTTTATCTTTTAGTGGTTGCATTAAAGATATGGGCACTCTTCTTGTTTGTAATCTAGCGGGCTCTTGTTGAATCAATTTCGAGTCTTTATACGCCTTCCTGGCACCCATCACCTTCAAAGAGGTCTGCATAATGGGCTTGTAGAGTCTGTAAATCCTATGCCATCTGCCTTTTGTTCCGATGCTTTAGTTCTCTGGGAGATGTTAACAGCCAAAATATTGCGAGGCTTTTATCAAGTCCAAGTGGAATATGATTGCCATTGTTTACCACACTAAATTCAAGTAAATACATTTATTACAAGGGTTTTTAACTTTAGTCTGCATGTACCCAAAGGGTTTCAGAGGGTTTTTCTTGTACATCATGAGCACTTACTTTTTAGGCTGGATTGCTACTTTTATCTTAAAAGGCATTATAATCCTTAAAATGTTTTTATCATTTTAACTAGTGTAAGATTGGGGTTATCAGACTCAGGAGGTAGGTGCTTTTTCAATGAGTGCATCAGTCCAAAACTGTATTTTTAAGGGCATGGTAGCCCACTTTTATTTAAAAATACGGAAAAGTTCACAAAATACATCAATAGCCCACGCAGGGGGTTCCACCATTACTGTGACTTGCACAATCAGAATACATATGCCTCCTGGCTTACTCTCTTGCCACATGGCTGCTTCAGGCCTCCAGCCTTGGCCTTAGGTCTGCTTCTCAGACCAAAATAATTCCTTAGAGTCAAGCTCTCTCCTAGCTTACTCAGGATCAGCTCCTTGCTGCTCTGTCACAGACTAAGTCTGCCTCCTGCAGACAGAGGCGCATCTAGTGAAAATGGCGCCTATGGCAAGCACTGAAACTGCGCCCCTGTCAAAACATTTGAAACCCCATTTACTGTAGATGAGTCTGTATACTATAGATGTCACCATACAACAGATCGGTCGGTGTCATCCCATGTACAATGTATTCCTGTGCCCCATATACAGAGTGGTTTCATCCTATGTACAATGTATACTCCTGTTGCTGTATAATATAGATGATACCATACAGCAGATTAATTGGTCTCATCCTATGTACAGTATAGTACTGGGCCCAATATACTATAGATAATACTATACAGTTGATTGCCCTGTGTCATCACAAGTTCAATATACTCTTGTGCCTATAAACTATATAGACAATACTATATAACAGATGAGTCGTTGTCATCTTATGCACAGTATACCCCTGTGCCCCATATACTATAGCTGATAGCATACAGCAGATGAGTCTATATCATCCTATGCACAGTATAGCCCTGTGGAACATATATATAAATGATAAGATACAGCAGATGAGCCTGAGTCATCCAATGTGCAGTATAGCCCTGCCTGTGTCCTATATACTATAGATGGTACCATACAGTAAAAGAATCAGGGTCATCCTATGCACAGTATAGTCCTGTGTCCCATATATTTTTTGTATAATAAAATTGCATTGCCACTGGTAGTGACTGTCTGCACAGCTGTGTTACCTCATTTAGAGTGCCGCTCTTTGCGCTCACTCGCCGGCGCCGCCTCTCTCTTTTCCACGTCTGACTGTCTCTGACGTCAGTGCAGCAGGTGTTGGGCGGGGCAGAGAATGATGCCATGACCACGTCAGTCAGGATTCGGAGGAGAGGAGGAGAGAAGTGGCAAGTCACCTGAGTGCACCGCCGAGTGGTGCGCTGGCTTGCTCACACTGACAGTCAAACTGCACAACAACAACACAGGCACTGGCGGGCCGCCAGCTGGGTTTGTGCAAGCAGCAGCTGCGCCGCACCATAGTAGCTATGCGACTCGTGAATGATTGCCACCCACTGCTGCCAAAGTCACTGACTCACTGAACATGGCTCGGGGTGGCTTTTCTGCCGCCCCCATCCCTCGGCACCCATGGCACTTGCCATGGGTGTCATACCCTAGATACACCACTGCCTGCAGACCTGCACACTCTGGCTGCTCCATGAAGCCTCTCAAACTCCTAGAGAGGTGGGGAGTCCTCCTGACTCCCTTGTACAGACTTCCTGTCTGTTGGGTGGGGCCCTGAGCCATAGTCAGGTCACAACTAAATAGCCCAGCTCACAGCTGTGCAATCATCATGCCTGTCTCTCCAAAATCTGGTGAAAACCAGCAATCTGCCAGGTAGCACAGGGTCCCACTGGCACACTAGGTATTAGTGTAGTTATATTCCCTGTGTTGTTTGTTTGGCTTACCTTGTAATGATGAGCTCCCACATTGTGGCTGCAGTTTGCAGTGTCATGGCTAATCAATTCCTCTATGTTCATGTATTCATTCAGCATGCGTGTCCTTAGGAAGAGGCAACTTCTTGTTGCGGTTCTTCCAGGATCCAATGCATGCTTTACCGTTTCCTCTGTGTTGCATGACAAGTGTGGACGTGCTAATAATCAATCAATGCATGGTGAACTCTCTGTTAATTGTGTTACCTGTGTCAGTGACAAATCTAATTACTGTTCAGCAGGCAGGGAGGACGCCTGGGAGACGGCGCTCAGACAGGACAGCTAAATGGCCTAGGAAGATATCTCCATTTATTTTAGGGGAGCAGACCAGTGGTAGATCCCCCCGGCGCCCATCTTTATTTCAGCGCCACTGACTTCAGCACCATTGACATCTGACAGGCATACTATATGCATGCATCCTGACCGAGACAAAGGAGCCTGTCAGATGTCAATGGGGCTGACTGGAAAAGAAAAGGGGGGGGGGGATAGGTTCTAAAACTGTAGACTACAAGCAATTAGCTGGAAAAAAAGGGAA
>BLSH010033236.1:850027-862489 GCA_018402905.1 Glandirana rugosa
TATAAATATATATATATATATATTATACACCCCTCACATTTGTGTAAATATTTTATTATATATTTTCATGTGACAACACTGATGAAATGACACTTTGCTACAATGTAAAGTAGTGAGTGTACAGCTTTTTAACAGTGTAAATTTGCTGTCCCCTCAAAATAACTCAACACACAGCTATTCATGTCTAAACCGCTGGCAACAAAAGTGAGTACACCCCTAAGTGAAAATGTCCAAATTGGGCCCAATTAACCATTTTCCCTCCCCAGTGTCATGTGACTCCTTAGTGTTAGAAGGCCTCATGTGTGAATGGGTAACAGGTGTGTTAAATTTGGTATTATCGATCTCACTCTCTCATACTGTTTACTGGAATTCAACATAGCACCACATAGCAAAGAACTCTCTGAGGATCTGAAAAAAAAGAATTGTTGCTCTACATCAGGGATCTCCAAACTACGGCCCTCCAGCTGTTGTGGAACTACACGTCCCATGAGGCATTGTAAAAGTCTGACATTCACACACATAACTATGCATGATGGGAATTGTAGTTTCTGAACAACTGGAGGGCCATAGTTTGAAGACCTCTGCTCTACATAAAGATGGCCTAGGCTATAAGAAGATTACCAAGATTCTGAAACTGAGCATGGTGGCCAAGACCATACAGCGGTTTAACAGGACAAGTTCCACTCAGAACAGGCCTTGCCATGGTCGACCAAAGAAATTGAGTGCACATGCTCAGCATCATATACAGAGGTTGTCTTTGGGAAATAGACGTATTAGTGCAGCCAGCATTGCTGCAGAGGTTGAAGGGGTGGGGGGTCAGCCTGTCAGTGCTCAGACCATATGCTGCACACTGCATCAAATTGGTCTGCATGGCTGTCATCCCAGAAGGAAGCTTCTTCTAAATATGATGCACAAAAAAGCCCGCAAACAATTTTGCTGAAGACAAGCAGACTAAGGACATGGGTTACTGGAACCATGTCCCATGGTCTGATGAGACCAAGATAAACTTATTTGGTTCACCTGGTTTCAAGCGTGTGTGGCAGCAGCAGTTGAGGAGTACAAAGACAAGTGTGTCTTGCCTACAGTCAAGCATAGTGGTGGTAGTGTCATGGTCTGGGGCTGCATGAGTGCTGCCGGCACTAGGGAGCTACAGTTCATTGAGGGAACCATGAGTGCCAACATATACTGTGACATACTGAAGGAGAGCATGATCCCCTCCCTTCGGGGCGGCAGTGATCTAACATGAAAACGACCACAAACACACCTCCCAGAAGACCACTGCCTTGCTAAAGAAGCTGAGAGTAATGGTGATGGATTGGCCAAGCATGTCTCCAGATCTAAACCCTATTGAGCATCTGTGGGGCATCTTCAAACAGAAGGTGGAGGAGTGCAAGGTCTCTAACATCCACCAGCTCCATGATGTCATCATGGAGGAGTAGAGGAGGGCTCTGGTGGCAACCTGTGACGCTCTGGTGAACTCCATGCCCAAGAGAGTTAAGGCAGTGCTAAAAAAAATAATGGTGGCCACACAAAATATTGACACTTTGGACCCAATTTGGACATTTTAACTTAGGGGTGTAGTCACTTTTGTTGCCAGCGTTTTAGACATTAATGGCTGTGTGTTGAGTTATTTTGAGGGGACAGCAAATTTACACTGTTATACAAGCTGTACACTCACTACTTTACATTGTAGCAAAGTGTGATTTCTTCAATGTTGTCATATGAAAAAATATAATAAAATATTTACAAAAATATGAGGGGTGTACTCACTTTTGTGAGATACTGTATATATATACGCTGCATTCAGTGTAGACTATATATACAGCGCATATATATACAGTTGTGCTCATAAATTTACATACCCTGGCAGAATTTATGATTTCTTGGCCATTTTTCAGAGAATATGAATGATAAAACAAAAACGTTTCTTTTACTCATGGTTAGTGTTTGGCTGAAGCCATTTATTATCAGTCAACTGTGTTTACACTTTTTAAATCACAAGGACAACAGAAACTACCCAAATGACCCTGATCAAAAATGTACATACCCCAGTTCTTAATACCGTGTATTGCCCACTTTAACATCAATGACCGCTTGAAGTCTTTTGTGGTATTTGTGGATGAGGCTCTTTATCTTCTCAGATGGTAAAGCTGCCCATTCCTCTTGGGAAAAAGCCTCCAGTTCCTGGAAATTCTTGGGCTTTCTTGCATGGAATGCACATTTGAGATCTCCCCAGAGTGGCTTAATGAGGAGACTGAGATGGCCACTCCAGAACCTTCACTATATTCTGCTGTAGCCAATGACAGGTCGACTTGGCCTTGTGTTTTGGATCATTGTCATATTAGAATGTCCAAGTACGTCCCATGCTCAGCTTCCTGGCTGGTGAATGCAAATGTTCCTCCAGAATTTTTTTGTGATAACATACTGCATTCATCTTGACATCAGTTTTGACCAAATTCCCTGTGCCTTTATAGCTCACACATCCCCAAAACATCACTGATCCACCTCCGTTTTTCACAGGCCTTGTTGACTCATCTCCACATGAAACGTTTATGGTTGTGGCCAAAAAGCTCAACTTGGTCTCATCACTCCAAATGACTTTGTGCCAGAAGGTTTGAGGCTTGTCTGTGTGCTGTTTGGCGTATTGTGAGCGGGATATTTTGTGATGTTGGCGTAATAATGGCTTCTCGACCATGCAGCCCATCTTTCTTCAAGTGCCTCCTTATTGTAAAGCTTGAAACAGCCACACTGCATGTTTTCAGATAGTCCTGAAGTTATTTGTGGGCTTTTCTTTGCATCCCGAACAATTTTCCTGACAGCTGTGGCTGAAATCTTAGTTGGTCTACCTGACCGTGGTTTGGTTTAAACAGAACCCCTCATTTTCCACTTCTTGATTAAAGTTTGAACACTGCTGATTGGCATTCTCAATTGCTTGGATATCTTTTTATATCCCTTTCCTGTTATATACAGTTCAGCTACCTTTTCCCGCAGATCCTTTGACAATTCTTTTGCTTTCCCCATGACTCAGAATCCAGAAACATCAGTGCAGCACTGGATAAAATATGCAAGGGTCTGTCAGGAGTGCAGAAACGCATTGACCTTTTATACACACACACTAATTACAAGCAAACAGATCACAGGTGAGGATGGTTACCTTTTATAGCCGTTCAAACCTCTTTGTGTCAACTTGTGTGCATGTTATCAGGCCAAAATCACCAGGGTATGTAAACTTTTGATCAGGGTCATTTGGGTAGTTTCTGTTGAAATTATGATTTAAAAAGAGTAAACACAATTGATTGATAATAAATGGCTTCAGCCAAACACTAACCATGAGTGAAAAATGTTTTTGTGTTATCATTCATATTCTCTGAAAAATGGCCAAGAAATCATAAATTCTGCCAGGGTATGTAAACTAATGAGCACATCTGTATATAGATGGGGAGGGTGCTTTGGGGTCACCTTGTCCCCATGTTGATGGGGACAAGGGCCTCTTCCAGACAACCCAGGCTGGTGGTTGTCAGGGTCTGTGGATGGGGGGCTTATTGGAATCTGGAAGCCCCCTTTAACCACTTCAATATCGGATATTTTTACCCCCTTCCTGCCCAGACCAATTTTCAGCATTCAGTGCTCTCACAATTTTAATGTCCATTGCTCAGTCATGCAACACTGTACCCAAACAAAATTTTTATCATTTTTCCACACAAATATAGCTTTCTTTTGGTGGTATTTAATCACCTCTGGGTTTTTTATTTTTTGCGACATAAGTGAAAGAATAGCAAAAATTTTGAAAAATAAACACTTTTTTTTAGTTTCTATGATAAAATTTTGCAAATAATTCATTTTTGTTCATAAATTTTGGCCAACACCTATACTGCTACATATCTTTGGTAAAAATAACCCAAATAAGTGTATATTATTTAGTCTGTGTGAAAGTTATAGAGTCTGCAGGCTATGGTGCCAATAATTGAAAATGGATCACACCTGATGGACGTCTTATTTCTTGAGGCCCTGAAATGTCATGGCAAGTTTTTTGAAGTTGTATTTTTTTCCCACAATTCTTGGGAAAACTAAGAAATTATTATTACTTTTTTTTTGCACAAAATTGTCATAACAACAAGTTATTTATCACGCACAGCCTATGCATACTTCCAATTATACCCCAAAATACCCGAGAATGAAGATACCACATGTGGGAGACTTTTTCACAGCCTGGCCACATAGAGAGGTCCAACATGCAGGGAGCACCGTCAGGCATTCTAGGAGCAGAAATTTCACATATCATTTCCTAACGACCTATTACACTTTTGAAGGCCCTGGAGCACCAGGACAATGGAATTACCCACAAAATGACCCCATTTTGGAAAGCAAACACCCCAACGTATATTCTATGAGGCATTGTGAGTCTTTTGAATGGTTCATTTTTTTCCACAAGTTTCAAAAAACGTGGAAAGAAAATGAAAACCCAAACACTTTTATTTTTACACAAAGTGGTCAATTTATGAAATATTTCTAACACAAAGCATGTACATAGCAAAAATTAACCCCCAAAATATATTCAGCTACTCGTCCCGAGTATGGTGATTCCACATGTGTGAGACTTTTACACAGCCTGGCCACATAGAGAGGTCCAACATGCAGGGAGCACCGTCAAGCGTTCTAAAAGCATAAATTACACATAACATTTCCTAAAGACCTATTACACCCTTGAAGGCCCTGGAATACCAGGACAGTGGAATTATCCACAAAATGACCCCATTTTGGAAAGCAAACACCACAACGTATATTCTATGAGGCATTGTGAGTCTTTTGAAGGGGTCATTTTTTTCCACAAGTCTTCGAAAAACGTGGAAAGAAAATGAAAAAGCTTTTATTTTTACACAAAGTAGTTGATTTATAAGATATTTCTAACACATAGCATGTACATAGCAAAAACTACCCCCCAAAATACATTCTGCTACTCATCCTGAGTATGGCGATACCACATGTGTGAGACTTTTACACAGCCTGGCCACATAGGGAGGTCCAAAATTGAAGTAGTACCTTCAGGCATTCTAGGAGCATAAATTACACATCTAATTTCATTCCTACCTATCACACTTTTGAATGCCCTAGAGCACCAGGACAGTGAAATTACCCAAAAAATTACCCCATTTTGGAAAGCAAAACCCCCAAGGTATATTCTATGAGGCATGGGCTGCAGATAGGTACTTGGGTACTCTGATGGGCTGCAGAAAGGTACTCAGGTACTCTGATGGGCTGCAGACAGGTGCTTGGGTAATCTGATGGGCTGCAGATAGGTACTCGGGTACTCTGATGGGCTGCAGATAGGTACTCGGGTACTCTGATGGGCTGGTGACAGGTACTCGGGTACTCTGATGGGCTGTTGACAGGTACTTGGGTATGCTTATGGGCTGGTGACAGGTACTTGGGTACGCTGAAGGGCTGGTGACAGGTATTCGGGTGCTCAGATGGGCTGGTGACAGGTACTCGGGTACGCTGATGGTCTGGTGACAGGTACTTAGGTACTTTGATTGGCTGGTGACAGGTACTTGGGTACTTTGATGGGCTGGAGACAGGTACTTGGGTGCAGGTACTTGGGCATGCTTATGGGCTGGTGACAAGTACTTGGGTACTCTGATGGGCTGGTGACAGGTACTTGGGTACTCAGATAGGCTGGTGACAGGTACTCGGGTACTTTGATGGGCTGATGACAGGTACTCGGGTACTTTGATGAGCTGGCGACAGGTACTCGGGTACTTTGATGGGCTGGTGACAGGTACTTGGGTACTCAGATGGGCTGGTGACAGGTAATCGGGTACTCAGATGGGCTGGTGACAGGTAATCGGGTACTCTGATGGGCTGGTGACAGGTACTTGGGTACTCAGATGGGCTGGTGACAGGTACTTGGGTACTCAGATGGGCTGGTGACAGGTAATCGGGTACTCTGATGGGCTGGTGACAGGTACTTGGGTACTTTGATAAGCTGGTGACAGGTACTCAGGTACTTTGATGGGCTGGTAACAAGTACTCGGGTGCTCAGATGGGCTGGTGACAGGTACTCGGGTACTCAGATGGGCTGGTGACAGGTACTTGAGTGCTCTGATGGGCTGGTGACGGGTACTCGGGTACTTGAGTACTCTGATGGGCTGATGACAGGTACTCGGGTACTCTGATGGTCTGGTGACAGGTACTTGGGTACTCTGATGGGCTGAAGACAGGTACACAGGTTTACACTGATCAGGGCTGGGCTTTGTCCGAGCCTGAACCCCGATCACCGCGCTAGGCACGCCCCCGGGGTGCGCACGAGCGGTGGGAGCGCGGATCTCCATAGTGACCGGCTGTGATTGCACACAGCCAGTCTCGTGGTAAAGAGCCAGATTTTATTAGCTCTTTACCCAGATTGGGAATGGGCTGTGTCCCGAGGACATAGCTGATCCCCGATCGCCGCAGTAGCGGGGAAACACTGAGAATGTCATATGACGCCCGCCTGGAATGGGAGATCCCATCTGCGGATGTCATATGACTGTACCCTGGTAGTTTAGTGGTTAACAAGGGGGCCCCCAGATCGTGACCCCCCCCCGTGGGAATGAGTATGGGGTACCCCTACCCATTCGCCAAAAAATGTCTAAAAAGAAAAAACCACAGGAGACAATTTGGGACAAGTCCTTTATTGAAAAAGAAAAAAGTGTCCCCCCCCCCCCCCGATGTAATCCATCCTCAATCACGGTGCACGACTCTTAAAATAATTTTAAAAACCTCAAAACTGCTCCTTCCCGATGGGAGGGCTCCGCTGACTGATCTCTTTTTGCTGTGACAGTTTATTTATATGCAAGGGCAGGGCCACCCAGTGAAGTAAGTAGGTGACCCGCCCCCTTCTGACATCATGTGATGTCAGAGGGGGCGGGGTCACTCAGTTACATCACCTTTGAATATAAATAAACTGTCAAAGCTAAGATAGGTCAGTCAAAGGGAGCCCTCCCATCGGGGAGGAGCTGTTTCAGGTTTTTTCTTTTCTTCTTATTTTTCGAGTCGTCACCAGTGTTGCCAACCGCCAGTAAATTTACTGACAATTTGTAAAAATCAGTGATTTTTAGAACTGTCTATAAATATCAGGGTCTGATAAATTGTCATGCTGTGCTGACTTTTTAAGTGTAAACTGGGCAAACTACTTGATATGGGTATTGTCAGTGTTTCCATGTTGTGTTTAAATATCAATTGTCTTAGTTTTCAATAGTAGTTCAGTTATTTTTGAGGTTGCCAGTAAAAAAGGTGCTCTGCCAGTAAGATTTTCCATGATTTGCCAGTAAAAAATGCTGCGGGAGGTTGGCAACACTGGTCGTCACATGCCGTGACAACCCCGACAATCACAGCTCAGGGTTGTCGGGAAGAGGTTCTTGTCCCCATCAACATGGGTACAAAGTGCTTTGGGGTGGGGGAGCATAGCACCTACCCCCCAATGTTCAGGGCATGTAGCCTGGTATGGGTCAGAAGGGCCAGGGCCAGGTTGCATGCTCAGATAAAGGTCTGATATGGATTTTGGGGGGGACCCCACACAATTTTTTTCAGTGATTTTTACCTATATTGCCTTATTATTAAATGTAATTTTGCTCCAGCACTGTTTTAACCCCTTCCTTATCGACATATATTAATAATACGACGTCCTCCCGCCGCGGCAATCGGGAATCGGCCGTGTCGCTCGGGACCCCAGCCTTCCATGATCGGGGTAACCGGGCTCTTTACCACGTGACCGGCTTCCGACAATAACAAACAGCGGTGTGCGCGCAGCACGGCAATCGGGGTGCGGGCTTGTCCCTCGGACAAAGCCCAACCCTGATCAGGGTGAAGAGCCAATGATATTGGCTCTTTATCACATGACCGGCTGTGTCCAATCACAGCTGGTCACGCAATGACAAGAATCCGTGGTAATGAGCTGTTACCGGGTTCTCCTCTTCACACGCCGATCATGTGTGAGGAGGAGATAGCGGTAACAGCTCGTTACCGCTTTCTGTGTGCACCAATCACACTGAGTGCCTCCCCCAGTAGTAAAGAGTACCTGCGAAAAACCCATATGCAGCGCCTGCATATGGGTTTTTCACAATTTTTGAACAATTTAGATCTGTTGTTTATGCGTGCTGCCATTTCAATTGTATATTCATTTTGGACTTTTATTCAATTCAAGAATTCTATTTAAAATATTTATCATCTTTATTTATTAGTGAGTGCGGGATTTTACTGTTTTATTGAGTAAAGAGTACCTGTCACCACTCCATCAAAGTACATGTCACAGCCCAGCAGAGTACCTGTCACCTGCCCATCAAAGTACCCTAGTACCTGTCACCTGCCCATCAAAGTACCCGAGTACCTCTCACCTGCCCATCAAAGTATCCGAGTACCTGTCACCTGCCCATCAAAGTACCCGGGTACCTGTCATCAACCCATCTGAGTACCCGAGTACCTGTCACCAGCCCATCAGAGTACCCGAGTACCTGTCACCTGCCCATCAAATTACCAGAGTACCTGTCATCAACCCATCTGAGTACCTGTCACCAGCCCATCAGAGTACCCGAGTACCTGTCACCAGCCTATCAGAGTACCTGAGTACCTGTCACCAGCCCATCAGAGTACCCGAGTACCTGTCACCAGTCCATCAGAGTACCCAAGCACCTGTCATCAACACATCAGAGTACCCAAGTACTTGTCACTAGCCCATCAGAGTACCCGAGCACCTGTCATCGACCGATCTGTGTACCCAAGTACCTGTCAACAGCCCATCTGAGTACCCGAGAACCTGTCACCAACCCATCTGAGTACTCGAGTACCTGTCACCAGCCCATTACAGTACCCGAGTACCTGTCATCAACCCATCTGAATACCCCAGTACCTGTCACCAGCCCATTAGAGTACCCGAGTACCTGTCACCAACTCATCTGAGTGCCCGAGTACCTGTCACCAGCCCATCACAGAACCCAGGTACCTGTCACCAACCCATGAGAGTGCCCGAGTACCTGTCACCAGCCCATGAGAGTACCCGAGTACTTGTCACCAGCCCATCAGAGTACCCGAGTACTTGTCACCAGCCCATCTGAGTACCGAACACCTGTCACCAGACCATCAGAGTACCCGAGCACATGTCACCAACCCATCAGAGTTCCCGAGTACCTGTCACCAACCCTTCTGAGTACCCAAGTACCTGCCACCAGCTCATCAGTGTACCTGAGTACCGGTCACCTGTCCATCTGAGTACCTGTCACTAGCCCATCTGAGTACCCGAGTACCTGTCACCTGCCCATCAAAGTACCCGGGTACCTGTCATAAACCCATCTGAGTAACTGAGTACCTGTCACCAGCCCATCAGAGTACCCGAGTACCTGTCACCTGCCCATCAAAGTACCTGAGAACCTGTCACCTGCCCATCAAAGTACCCGAGTACCTGTCACCAGTCCATCAGAGTACCCGAGCACCTGTCATCAACCCATCAGAGTACCCAAGTACTTGTCACTAGCCCATCAGAGTACCCGAGCACCTGTCATCGACCCATCTGTGTACCCAAGTACCTGTCACCAGCCCATCTGAGTACCCGAGTACCTGTCACCAACCCATCTGAGTGCCCGAGTACCTGTCACCAGCCCATCACAGAACCCAAGTACCTGTCACAAGCCCATGAGAGTACCTGAGTACTTGTCACCAGCCCATCAGAGTACCTGAGTACTTGTCACCAGCCCATCTGAGTACCGAACACCTGTCACCAGACCATCAGAGTACTCGAGTACCTGTCGCCAACCCATCAGATTACCCGTCTACCTGTCACCCACCCATCAAAGTACCCAAGTACCTGCCACCAGCCCATCAGAGTACCCGAGTACCTGTCACCAGCCCATCAGAGTACCCGAGCACCTGTCACCAACCCATCAGAGTTCCCGAGTACCTGTCATCAACCCTTCTGAGTACCCAAGTACCTGCCACCAGCTCACCAGAGTACCCGAGTACCGGTCACCAGTCCATCTGAGTACCTGTCACTAGCCCATTTGAGTACCCTAGTACCTGTCACTAGCCCATCTGAGTACCCGAGTACCTGTCACCTGCCCATCAAAGTACCCGGGTACCTGTCATCAACCCATCTGAGTACCCGAGTACCTGTCACCAGCCCATCAGAGTACCCGAGTACCTGTCACCTGCCCATCAAAGTACCCAAGAACCTGTCACCTGCCAATCAAAGTACCCGAGTATCGGGAATCAGCCGTGTCACTCAGGACCCCAGCCTTCCATGATCGGGGTAACTGGGCTCTTTACCACGTGACTGGCTTCTGACAATAACAAACAGCGGTGTGCACACAGCACGGCAATCGGGGTTCGGGCTTGTCGCTCGGACAAAGCCCAACCCTGATCAGGGTAAAGAGCCAATGATATTGGCTCTTTATCACATGACCAGCTGTGTCCAATCACAGCCGGTCACACAATGACAAGAATCCGTGGTAACGAGCTGTTACCGGGTTCTCCTCTTCACACACCGATCATGTGTGAGGAGGAGATAGCGGTAACAGATCGTTACCGCTTTATGTGTGCACCAATCACATTGATTGCCTCCCCCAGTAGTAAAGAGTACCTGTCACCACTCCATCAAAGTACATGTCACAGCCCATTAGAGTACCTGTCACCTGCCCATCAAAGTACCCGAGTACCTGTCACCTGTCCATCAAAGTACTCGAGTACCTGTCACCTGCCCATCAAAATACCCGAGTACCTGTCACCTGCCCATCAAAGTAACCGAGTACCTGTCACCTGTCCATCAAAGTACCCGGGTACCTGTCATCAACCCATCTGAGTACCCGAGTACCTGTCACCAGCCCATCAGAGTACCCGAGTACCTGTCACCAACCCATCTGAGTGCCCGAGTACCTGTCACCAGCCCATCACAGAACGCGAGTACCTGTCACCAGCCCATGAGAGTACCCGAGTACTTGTCACCAGCCCATCAGAGTACCCGAGTACTTGTCACCAGCCCATCTGAGTACCCGAGCACCTGTCACCAACCCATCAGAGTACTCGAGCACCTGTCACCATCTCATCAGAGTACCCGAGTACCTGTTACCAACCCATCAGAGTATCCAAATACCAACCCATCAGAGTACATTAGTACCTGTCACCAGCTCATCAGAGTACCCGAGTACCTGTCACCAGCCCATCAGAGTACCCGAATACCTGTCAACCAGCCCACCCGAGTACCTGTCACCAGCCCATCAGAGTACATGAGTACCTGTCACCAGTCCATCAGAGTACCCGAGTACCTGTCACCAGTCCATCTGAGTACCTGTCACTAGCCCATCTGAGTACCCTAGTAAATGTCACTAGCCCATCTGAGTACCATTGTACTTGTCACTAGCCCACCTGAGTATCCAAGTACCTTTCACTAGCCCATCTGAGTACCCGAATACCTGTCACCAGCCCATCTGAGTACCGAACACCTGTCACCAGACCATCAGAGTACCCGAGTACCTGTTGCCAACCCATCAGATTACCTGTGTACCTGTCACCAACCCATCACAGTACCAGAGTACCTGCCACCAGCCCATCAGAGTACCTGAGTACCTGTCACCAGCCCATCAGAGTACCCGAGCACATGTCACCAACCCATCACAGTTCCCGAGTACCTGTCACCATCCCTTCTGAGTACCCAAGTACCTGCCACCAGCTCATCAGAGTACCCGAGTACCGGTCACCAGTCCATCTGAGTACCTGTCACTAGCCCATCTGAGTACCCTAGTACCTGTCACCAGCCCATCTGAGTACCCGAGTACCTGTCACCTGCCCATCAAAGTACCCGGGTACCTGTCATCAACCCATCTAAGTACCCGAGTACCTGTCACCAGCCCATCAGAGTACCCGAGTACCTGTCACCTGCCCATCAAAGCACCCGATTATCGGGAATCGGCCGTGTCGCTTGGGACCCCAGCCTTCCATGATCGGGTTAACCGGGCTCTTTACCACGTGATCGGCTTCTGACAATAACAAACAGCGGTGTGCACACAGCACGGCAATCGGGGTTCGGGCTTGTCGCTCGGACAAAGCCCAACCCTGATCAGGGTAAAGAGCCAATGATATTGGCTCTTTATCACATGACCAGCTGTGTCCAATCACAGCCGGTCACACAATGACAAGAATCCGTGGTAACGAGCTGTTACCGGGTTCTCCTCTTCACACACCGATCATGTGTGAGGAGGAGATAGCGGTAACAGATGACCCCCTCCGTTAGTTACACTAACCACGTGTGTATTTCGCCATTGCTCGACAATGGCGATAGAGGAGGAGTGTGTACTAGCCACACACTTCTCCTCTTGGGCCATTGTCGAGCAATGGTGCCTAAGAACAGTAACACACTGGCCGACACTAACCTGTGTCGACCAGTACACTATTTCTCGGTTATAGTAACCGAGAAATGGGACTAGTCCCAACCCGAAACAGGCT
>BLSH010033236.1:863110-876965 GCA_018402905.1 Glandirana rugosa
GTCCATGAGCCCATGAGACTACCAGACCACTGTCCACAAGCCATGAGTCTACCCGACCACTGTCCATAAGCCCATGAGTCTACCCGATCACTTTCACCTGTCACCAGACCATCAGAGTACCCGAGTACCTGTCGCCAACCCATCAGATTACCTGTGTACCTGTCACCAACCCATCACAGTACCAGAGTACCTGCCACCAGCCCATCAGAGTACCTGAGTACCTGTCACCAGCCCATCAGAGTACCCGAGCACATGTCACCAACCCATCAGAGTTCCCGAGTACCTGTCACCAACCCTTCTGAGTACCCAAGTACCTGCCACCAGCTCATCAGAGTACCCGAGTACCGGTCACCAGTCAATCTGAGTACCTGTCACTAGCCCATCTGAGTACCCTAGTACCTGTCACCAGCCCATCTGAGTACCCGAGTACCTGTCACCTGCCCATCAAAGTACCCGGGTACCTGTCATCAACCCATCTAAGTACCCGAGTACCTGTCACCAGCCCATCAGAGTACCCGAGTACCTGTCACCTGCCCATCAAAGCACCCGATTATCGGGAATCGGCCGTGTTGCTTGGGACCCCAGCCTTCCATGATCGGGTTAACCGGGCTCTTTACCACGTGATCGGCTTCCGACAATAACAAACAGTGGTGTGCACGCAGCACGGCAATCGGGGTTCGGGCTTGTCCCTCGGACAAAGCCCAACCCTGATCAGGGTAAAGAGCCAATGATATTGGCTCTTTATCACATGACCGGCTGTGTCCAATCACAGCCGGTCACACAATGACAAGAATCCGCGGTAACGAGCTGTTACCAGGTTCTCCTCTTCACACACCGATCATGTGTGAGGAGGAGATAGCAGTAACAGCTCATTACCGCTTTCTGTGTGCACCAATCACACTGATTGCCTCCCCCAGTAGTAAAGAGTACCTGTCACCACTCCATCAAAGTACATGTCACAGCCCAGCAGAGTACCTGTCACCTGCCCATCAAAGTACCCGAGTACCTGTCACCTGTCCATCAAAGTACTCGAGTACCTGTCACCTGCCCATCAAAGTACCCGAGTACCTGTCACCTGCCCATCAAAGTATCCGAGTACCTGTCGCCTGTCCATCAAAGTACCCGGGTACCTGTCATCAACCCATCTGAGTACCCGAGTACCTGTCACCAGCCCATCAGAGTACCCGAGTACCTGTCACCAACCCATCTGAGTCCCCGAGTACCTGTCACCAGTCCATCAAAGTACCTGAGCACCTGTCATCAACCCATCAGAGTACCCAAGTACTTGTCACTAGCCCGTCAGAGTACCCGAGCACCTGTCATCAACCCATCTGTGTACCCAATTACCTGTCACCAGCCCATCTGAGTACCCGTGTACCTGTCACCAACCCATCTGAGTACCCGAGTACCTGTCACCCACCTATCTGAGTACCTGAGTACCTGTCACCAGCCCATTACAGTACCCGAGTACCTGTCATTGACCCATCTGAGTACCCCAGTACCTGTCACCAGCCCATTAGAGTACTCGAGTACCTGTCACCAACCCATCTGAGTGCCCGAGTACCTGTCACCAGCCCATCACAGAACCTGAGTACCACTCACCAGCCCATGAGAGTACCCGAGTACTTGTCACCAGCCCATCATAGTACCCGAGTACTTGTCACCAGCCCATCTGAGTACCCGAGCACCTGTCACCAACCCATCAGAGTACTCGAGCACCTGTCACCATCTCATCAGAGTACCCGAGTACCTGTTACCAACCCATCAGAGTACCCAAATACCAACCCATCAGAGTACATTAGTACCTGTCACCAGCTCATCAGAGTACCCGAGTACCTGTCACCAGCCCATCAGAGTACCCGAGTACCTGTCAACCAGCCCACCCGGGTACCTGTCACCAGCCCATCAGAGTACCTGAGTACCTGTCACTAGTCCATCAGAGTACCAAGTACCTGTCACCAGTCCATCTGAGTACCTGTCACTAGCCCATCTGAGTACCCTAGTACCTGTCACTAGCCCATCTGAGTACCCTAGTACCTGTCACTAGCCCACCTGAGTATCCAAGTACCTGTCCCTAGCCCATTTGAGTACCCGAATACCTGTCACCAGCCCATCTGAGTACTGAACACCTGTCACCAGACTATCAGAGTATCCGAGTACCTGTCGCCAACCCATCAGATTACCCGTGTACCTGTCACCAACCCATCACAGTACCCGAGTACCTGAGTACCTGTCACCAGCCCATCAGAGTACCCGAGCACATGTCACCAACCCATCAGAGTTCCCGAGTACCTGTCACCAACCCTTCTGAGTACCCAAGTACCTGGCACCAGTTCATCAGAGTACCCGAGTACCGGTCACCAGTCCATCTGTGTACCTGTCACTAGCCCATCTGAGTATCCTAGTACCTGTCTCTAGTCCATCTGAGTACCCGAGTACCTGTCACCTGCCCATCAAAGTACCCGAGTACCTGTCATCAACCCATCTGAGTACCTGAGTACCTGTCACCAGCCCATCAGAGTACCCGAGTACCTGTCACCAGCCTATCAGAGTACCTGAGTACCTGTCACCAGCCCATCAGAGTACCCGAGTACCTGTCACCAGTCCATCAGAGTACCCGAGCACCTGTCATCGACCCATCTGTGTACCCAAGTACCTGTCACCAGCCCATCTGAGTACCCGAGTACCTGTCACCAACCCATCTGAGTACCCGATTACCTGTCACCCACCTATCTTTGCACCTTAGTACCTGTCACCAGCCCATTACAGTAACCGAGTACCTGTCATGAACCCATCTGAGTACCCCAGTACCTGTCACTAGCCCATTAGAGTACCCCAGTACCTGTCACCAACCCATCTGAGTGCCCAAGTACCTGTTACCAGCCCATCACAGAACCCAAATACCAACCCATGAGAGTACCTGAGTACTTGTCACCAGCCCATCAGAGTACCCGAGTACTTGTCACCAGCCCATATGAGTACCCGAGCACCTGTCACCAACCCATCAGAGTACCCGAGCACCTGTCACCATCTCATCAGAGTACCCGAGTACCTGTTACCAACCCATCAGAGTACCCAAATACCAACCCATCAGAGTACATGAGTACCTGTCACCAGCTCATCAGAGTACCTGAGTACCTGTCACAGCCCATCAGAGTACCCGAGTACCTGTCAACCAGCCCACCCGAGTACCTGACACCAGCCCATCAGAGTACCTGTCACTAGTCCATCAGAGTACCCGAGTACCTGTCACCAGCCCATCTGGGTACCCAAGTACCTGGCACCAGACCATCTGAGTACCCGAGTACCTGTCCCCAGCCCATCAGAGTACCCGAGAACTTTTTACCAGCCCATCAGAGTACCCGAGTACCTTATACCAGCCCATCAGAGTACCCAAGTACCTTATACCAGCCCATCAGAGTACCTGAGTACCTTTTACTAATCCATCAGAGTACCCGAGTACCTATCTGCAGCCCATAAGAGTACCCGAGTGCATATCTGCAGCCAATGCCTCATAAAATATACATTGGTGTGTGCTTTCCAAAATGGGGTAATTTTGTGGGTAATTCCATTGTCCTGGTGCTCCAGGACCTTCAAAAAGGTGATAGGTAGGAATGAAATTAGATGTGTAATTTATGCTCCTAGAACGCCTGAAGGTACTACTTCAATGCTGGACCTCTCTATGTGGCCGGGCTGTGTAAAAGTCTCTCACATGTGGTATCGCCATACTTGGGACGAGTAGCAGAATATATTTTGGGATGTCATTTTTGCTATGTACATGCTATGTGTTAGAAATATCATATAAATTGACAACTTTGTGTAAATAAAAATAGGTTTTCATTTTCTTTCCACGTTTTCTGAAGATTTGTGGAAACAAAATGAACCATACAAAAGACTCATAATGCCTCATAGAATATACGTTGGGTTGTTTGCTTTCCAAAATGGGGTAATTTTGTGGGTAATTCCACTGTCCTGGTGCTCCAGGACCTTCAAAAGTGTAATAGGTCATTAGGATATTTTATGTGTAATTTATGCTCCTAGAACGCATTATGGTGCTCCCTGCATGTTGGACCTCTCTATGTGGCCAAAAGTCTGTAAAAGTCTGTATAAGTCTCACACATGTGGTATCACCATACTCAGGGCAAACAGCAAAATGTATTTTGGGGTGTAACTTTTTGCTATGTACATGCTATGTGTTAGAAATATCTTATAAATTGACCACTTTGTGTAAAAAAAAAAAGCGTTTTCATTTTTTTTCCACATTTTCAAAAAACTTCTGGAAAAAAATGACATGTTCAAAAGACTCATTTTGCCTCGTAGATTATACGTTGGGGAGTTTGCTTTCCAAAATGGGGTCATTTTGTGGGCAATTCCATTGTCCTGTTGCTCCAGGGCCTTCAAAATGTAATAGGTGGTTGAGAAATGAGATGTGTAGTTTATGCTCGTAGAATGCCTAAAGGTGCTACTTCAATGTCGGGCCTGTGTATGTAGCCAGGCTGTGTAAAGGTCTCATACATGTGGAATCACTATACACAGGAGGAGTAGCAGGATGTATTTTGGGGTGTCATTTTTGCTATGTACATGCTATGTGTTAGAAATATAAATATATAACTTTTATATACATCTTATAAATGGACAACTTTGAGTTGAAAAAATGCATGTTAATTTTTTTCTCCACATTTTCCAACAACTTCTGGAAAAAAATGAACCGTTCAAAAGACTCATTATGCCTCATGGATTATACGTTAGGGTGTTTGCTTTCCAAAATGGGGTCATTTTGTTGGCAATTCCGTTGTCCTGGTGCTCCAGGGACTTCAAAAGTGTAATAGGTGGCTGAGAAATGAGATGTGTAATTTATGCTCGTAGAACACCTGAAGGTGCTACTTAAATGTTAGGCCTGTGTATGTGGCCAGGCTGTGTAAAAGTCTCACACATGGGGTATCGCCATACTCAGGAGGAGTAGCAGAATGCATTTTGGGGTGTCATTGCAAGTATGCATATGCTGTGTGTGAGAAATAACTTATTGTTTAACAATTTTGTGTAAAATAAAAAAATAAAAAATCTTCATTTTGCAAAGAATTGTGGAAAAAAATTACAACTTCAAAAAA
Organism: Glandirana rugosa; assembly: GCA_018402905.1. Classification (NCBI taxonomy): domain Eukaryota; kingdom Metazoa; phylum Chordata; class Amphibia; order Anura; family Ranidae; genus Glandirana; species Glandirana rugosa. The sequence goes on from BLSH010033236.1 coordinate 868,219, forward strand.
CTCACCATGCCCCTTACTAAATACCTTGGAATGTCTAATTTCCAAAAAGGAGTCATTTGGGGATATTTGTACTTTCCTAGCTTGTTAGGGTCTCAAGAAATGACTTTTTTGCTAAATTTTTCAATACAAACTAAAAAAAAGTTGTTTTTTTCAACATTTTTGCTACTTTTTCGCTTATATTGAAAAAAAATAAAAACCCAGCAGTGATTATATACCACCAAAAGAAAGCTCTATTTGTGAGAAAAAGATGATAAAAACAGTGTTGTATGACTGAGTAATTGTCATTTAAAGTGTGAGAGCACTGAAAGCTAAAAATTGGTATGGGAAAGAAGGGGGTGTAAGTGTCCTGTATGGAAGTGGTTAAACATCATACAGATGCACCACCTTACAGGCAGGCTTAGGGAACCCCCTAGGCATGATATTTAAAGGAATATTTCATTTTTATTTTTTCACTTTAATCATTATTAACCACTTGCCGACTGCCGATCGGCATCTGACGGCGGCAAAGTGGCTCTGTAAGGCGAAACGCTGTCATATGACGGCGGCCGCCAGATCGCGCACAGTGGGCACGCGCGCGCCGCCGGAGGCGCGCCCACGCGCTCACTGTGTCCGGGGAGGGCCAGGGAGCGGGTGCGGCGACTTCGATTGCCGCCGGCCACCCGCGATGCCCCCCCGGAGTGAAGGAGCGGAGGTCCGTGTAAGTAAACACGGACCTCCGCTCTGTGTGAGGGGGAAGGGCTGTGATCACAGCCTTCCTGTACGTGAAGGCTGTGACCACTTCCCTTCCCCAGATAGTGCAGTCCCCCTACAGTTAGAACACGCCCAGGGAACATAGTTAACCCTTAGAGCGCCCCCTGCAGGTTAACCCCTTCACTGCCAGTGACATTTACACAGTAATCAGTGCATTTTTATAGCACTGATCGCTGTATAAATGCCAATGGTCCCAAAAAAGTGTCAACATGTTCCGACATGTCCGCCGCAATATCGCAGTACCGCTAAAAATCGCAGATCGCCGCCATTATTAGTAAAAAATAAAAAAAAATAAAAACCCCAAAAATGAATTCTCATCATCCGTAAACGCGACCACTTTTGCGCAAACCAATCAATAAACGCTGATTGTGATTTTTTTTATCGCAAATATGATGAAGAATATAAATCGCCAAAAACGGTGAAAAAAAATGTTTTTTTATATTTTTTTATGGATTTGTATTTTAGCAAAAAGTAAGAAATTTGTTTTTTTGTGCAAAATTGTCGCTCTTCTTTTGTTTATAGCGGCGATCAGAAATGACGCAGCGGTGATAAAATACCACCAAAAGAAAGCTCTGTTTGTGGGAAAAAAAGGACGCAAATTTCGTTTGGGTACAATGTCGCACGACCGCACAATTGTCAGTTAAAGCGACGCAGCGCCGAATCGCAAAAAGGGCTCCGGTCCTAAAGCTGGAAATCCTTCCGGTCCTTAAGTGGTTAAAATCACTGCTCCTGAAAAAATTTGATTTAAATTTTTTTTTCATTAATACATGTCCCTTAGGGCAGTACCCAGGTCCCCATACACTTTTTATGGCAATAACTTGCATTTAAGCCTTTAAAATTAGCACTTTTGATTTTTCATGTTCGTGTCCCATAGACTTTAATAGGGTTTGCATGTTCGCTAGAGCTTATTGCCTGTTCGTAAGTTCTGGTGAGAACTGGGGGGGGGGGGGGGTGTTCGGTCCATCCCTAGTGACAAGTAACAAGCTGCATCTCTGGTGACAAGTGAGCACTGCATCTCTGGTGACAAGTAACTAGCTGCATCTGGTGACAAGTGAGCGCTGCATCTCTGGTGACAAGTAACAAGCTGCATCTGGTGACAAGTGAGCGCTGCATCTCTGGTGACAAGTAACAAGCTGCATCTGGTGACAAGTGAGCGCTGCATCTCTGGTAACAAGTAACCAGCTGCATCTCTGGTGTCAAGTAACAAGCTGCATCTCTGGTGACAAGTAACAAGCTGCATCTCTGGTGACAAGTGAGCGCCGCATCTCTGGTGACAAGTAACAAGCTGCATCTCTGGTGACAAGTAACAAGCTGCATCTCTGGTGACAAGTGAGCGCCGCATCTCTGGTGACAAGTAACAAGCTGCATCTCTGGTGTCAAGTAACAAGCTGCATCTCTGGTGTCAAGTAAGAAGCTGCATCTCTGGTGACAAGTAACAAGCTGCATCTCTGGTGACAAGTAACAAGCTGCATCTCTGGTGACAAGTAACAAGCTGCATCTCTGGTGTCAAGTAAGAAGCTGCATTTCTAGTGACAAGTAACAAGCTGCATCTGGTGACAAGTGAGCGTTGCATCTCTGGTGACAAGTAACAAGCAGCATCTCTGGTGACAAGTAACAAGCTGCATCTCTGGTGACAAGTAACAAGCAGCATCTCTTTTGACAAGTAACAAGCTGCATCTCTGGTGACAAGTGACAAGCTGCATCTCTGGTGACAAGTGAGCACTGCATCTCTGGTGACAAGTAACAAGCTGCATCTGGTGACAAGTGAGCGCTGCATCTGGTGGCAAGTGATGTGGCAGGTGACACGCTGAATCTGGTGGCAGGCGACATGGCAAGTGACACACTGTATCTGGTGGCAGGAGACGATGGCAAGTGACAGGCTGTAGCTGGTGGCATGCCACGTGGAAAGTGACACGCTCAGGGCTCCCACTGATTCTGAATTATGGTGACTAATTCATTTTATATTACAATGTAATAATAGAAATAATGTGCTTCAATCATCCTGACACCATATCAGCCATGGTGCCGTGATGATTGAAACGCCAACACCAGGTGTTTGGAGTGTCTTTATCTGCTGTTAAACTTTCTGGCATACACATATTGCTATTGTGATGTAGGATCTGTTACTGCTGTCCCTCCATCCCTCTTTCTTTCTTCTTTCTTTCCTTCCTTCTCTCCTTCCTTCCCTATCTCTTTCTATTTCTTTCTTTCTCCCTCCATCCCTCTCTTCCATCTCACTCCATCCCTCTTTCATCTCAGACTCTAACCACACCCCTTAAAGCCACGCCCAATAATTTGTTTAAACCATGCCTTCACACACCAATTTTTCCACCCACTGCTATGCCACGCCTACACATGAATCCACTGCCCCCTAATTATAAGAAGACTCCACCTACAGACAAAAAAGTGTCCCTATAAATGTTTTGACAATGTTGGAAACGTATAACATCCAAGTGAAAGATATAACACCAACATGTCAGAAATAAAGTTAAAAAATAATTCATAAAAAATCGCCCCCTCCCTAAAATTATTTGTAAACTCAATCAGGTGTAGCCAATCACCTTCTCAATGGAACACAAAGACATCCGAATTTCAGCTGTGATCAGCTGTGGTCATTTTAATTAGCTCAGTACGAACAGAGCTTTTCCATTTCAGTCACTGAAATAATCAACTACGTATGGGTGGCAAGGCACTGTCAAAAGATCTCAGGGATAAAGTTGTGGACAGGCACAAGTCAGGAGATGGTTAGAAAAAAAAAGTCCAAAAGCTTTATCAATGCCTAGAAGCCCAGTGAAGTCTATTATTAAGAAGTGGAAGGTATTGGGTACAACACAGACCCTCTCTGGATCAGGACATCACTCCAAACTGGATGAAAGAGCCAGGAGGAAATTGGTCAGAGAGGCTACCAAGAGGCCTACAGCAACTCTGAAGCAGTTGTAGGAATTTATGACAAAGAGTGATTATTGTGTCAACAATATCACAAATTCTCTACAAACGTGGCTTGTATGGGAGGGTTGCAAGAAAAAAGCCACTTCTCAAGAAAGGCCACATGCAGCCATGACAGAGCTTAGCCAAAACGCACTTTGAAGATTGTGAGGTCACATGAAAAAAGGCGTTCTGGTCAGATGAGACTAAAATTTAATTATTTGGCCTCAACATCAAACGATATGTCTGGCTGAAATCCAATACAGCTCACATCCAAATAACAAATTCCTACAGTAAAGCATGGAGCTGGTAATATCCTGTTATGGGGGTGTTTCTCTGCAGCAGGGACTGGAGCACTTGTCAGGATAGAAGGAAAAATGGATGGGCAAAATACTATCAAATTCTTGAGTACAATCGTCTGCCAGAAAGTTGTCAATGAGAAGAAGATTTACCTTCCAACATGACAATGGCCCAAAGTATACAGCAAAAATGAGCATACAGTGGTTGAAGGAGAAAAAGGTGAATGTCCTTGCATGGCCTAGTAAGGGCCCAGACTTAAATCCCATTGAAAATCTGTGGAATGACATGAAGGCTGCAGTCCAAAAACTGTCACCATCAATTTTAACCCCTTCATGCTGACCGTACACAAATATGCGGCCTCGGCTTGAAGAGGTTGTACCAACTGCATGCATCACCCCGGTACCGTTTTTTAGAGCTGATGGTCAGCTTTCTTGGGATGACAACTGATGCAACTAAAAGCCACCCAGGTGTTATCCCAAGGAACGGGAGGGGACATCCCGCCTCCCCCCTCCCCCCCCCCGCCGCTTTCCATGGCTCTCCCGGCTCTCCCCTCCCACCAGGAGGCCCGAGCAACCAGACGGCACATCTTTGCTGAATAAGCTTTTCTGAATCAGCTTTGATTGGGTCTTGGATCTAGTAACCTGGAAGCAATGTCATGACATCACTTCCAGTTTACAGAAGACTTCAAGACACCAGATGTAAAAAAAATTGACAGTATTCGAACCAGCCAAACTTGGCATTTTGAATACTTTTAAGTACAAAGGAGGGATTAGGCATCTTATAGACACCAGATGCCTCCATAAAGAGTACTGGTCACTGACTATTATTGTCACAAGGGATGTTTACATTCCTTATGACAGCAATAAAAATAATCAGATTTTTTTTTTTTTTAAATAGACAGTGTAAAAAAATAAATTAGAAAAAAAAATTGAAACCGCCCCATCCCTCCGTGCTTGCGCACAAAAACAAGTGCATATGTAAGTCGCACCCATAAATGTAAACGGTGTCCAAACTACACACGTGGGATATCACCATGATCGTTAGGGAGAGAACAATAATTTTAGCACTAGACCTCTTCTGTAACTCTAAACTGGTAACCTATAGACATTTTTAAAGTTTTGCCAAAATTACCGTAGTTTGTCGCCATTCCACGAGTGTGTACAATTTCAAAGCAAGACTTGTTAGGTATCTATTTACCTGGCGTAACATCATCTTTCACATTACAAAAAAATAGGCTAACTTTACTGTTTTGGTTTTTTTTTAATTTATGAAAGTGTCTTTTTGAAAGACCGCTGCATAAAATACCATGTGACATAAAATATTGCAACAATCGCCATTTAATTCCCTAGGGTCTCTGCTAAAAAATGTATAATAATGTTTGGGTGTTATAAGTAATTTTCTAGCAAAAAATATGGATTAAACTTGTAAGCAACAAATGCCAGAAAAAGGCTTAGACATGAAAGGGTTAACTGAAGTTCTGCAAAGAAGAGTTGGCAAATATTGCAAAGTCTAGGTGTGCAAAAGTTAGTATATCCCAACAGACTAAATGCCTGTGTTTAACCACTTCAGCCCCGGAAGCATTTCACACTTTAGGACCAGAGCACTTTTTGCGATTCGGCACTGCGTCGCTTTAACTGACAATTGCACGGTCGTGCGACGTTGTACCCAAACAAAATTTGCGTCTTTTTTCCCCACAAATAGAGCTTTCTTTTGGTGTTATTTAATCCCCATCTGCGTCATTTCTGATTGCCGCTATAAATAAAAATAGAGCGACAATTTTGCAAAAAAAGCAATATTTCTTACTTGCTAAAATACAAATCCAAAAAAAAAAATATAAAAAACATTTTTTTTTTCATCCATTTTGTCCGATTTATATTCTTCCTCATAGTTTTGGTTTAAAAAAAATCACAATCGGCACTTATTGATTGGTTTGTGCAAAAGTTGCCGCATTTACAGATGATGAGAATAAATTTCTGGGGTTTTTTTAATTTTATTTTTTACTAGTAATGGCGGAGATCTGAGATTTTTAGCGGTACTGCAATATTGGGGCAGATATGTCGGACCATTTTGACACTTTTTGGGACCATTGGCATTTATACAGCGATCAGTGCTATAAAAATGCACTGATTACTGTGTAAACGCCATTGGCAGTGAAGGGGTTAACCTGGAGGGGGCGCTCTAAGGGTTAAATGTGTTCTAACTGTATGTGGGCTGGGCTGGCAGGGGGAAGGGAGTGATCACGGCTTCTATATACAGGAAGCCTGTGATCACAGCCCTTCCCCCCTCTATGAAAACGGAGATCCGTGTTTACATGCACAGACCTCCATTCTCTCACTGCGGGGGGGCCATCGTGAGTAGCCGGCGTCTTCAAGTCCGCCCTACCCGCTCCCTGCCCCCCCCCTCCGGACACAGTGAGCGTGCCTCCGGCGGTGCGCGCGCTCACAGTACTAGTTATCGCAGCCGCCGTCATATGACGGCGGTTTGCGATAACGAGCCACCTTGTCGCCGTCAGATGCCGGTCGGCGGTCAGCAAGTGGTTAATGCAAAATGTGGTCCAACAATATACTGAAACAAGGGTGTGATCCTTTTTCCAACTCAGTGATTCTCTTTTTGCATTTTTTTTTATAAATGTTATATTTTTCACTTGGATAATACAGCTGGATAAAACAAAAACTGTGTCTGACTTCATTTCAGGCTTCAAAGCAACAAAATGTGATTATTTTAAAGGGGGTGATGCTTTTCTATACCCACTGTAATTATCATAATGGAGCAATATGGTAGCACGGAAGTTGGGTGGGGCTGGAACCCAGCTCATCTTTTACAGGAAATCAATTTAAAGGATAACTCCACTTTCATGGAATAAAAATATAGCAAATAAAAAATTACAAATAAATCTGTTATAATAAATATATGAACATAAATATAGCAGTTATAATAATATAATATAAAAATTGCTACACAAGCCTTGTTGCAATTAAAAGCGATCTTACTTCCGGTTCCGGCGCCTGCATGGAGAGGAGCTAGGGGAAGAGAGCTCCCGCCACGCTCCTCTAAAATCGGCTTTAAAAGCACTCTGACCGAGGTAACACTCCCCTTTCCTACCCCCATACCCAGGGGAACACTACGCAGGCGGTATGGATCGCTTTGTAGAACGGCCGGCGAGCCGTTCATCCCCGCTCCCAGCTCAACAACAAGACGGGGACAGCGCACATGCTGCAGCCAACATGGCGGCCGCAGCTCCGACACGCAGCGATACAACGATCGCTCCACCGATCGTTCTCCCGAATCCCACCTTCCAAATAGGCCTCACGGGGCCCCCAACTGAGCCCTCACCAGACCCTGCATCCCCTACGGGTATAGCCCAGGCGGTCATCACCCTCCTTACCCCGATGGTCATCGAAGCAATAGAAAAGGCCGTCCACAAGGGGCTGGAACAGCTACACAGGGACCTTCAGCAGCAATCAGCTAGAACTGAACATGCTGAGGAGAGGATTGGAGTGGTGGAAGATGACACAGCAGCCCTATCCGCAACCATAGCCAGGCTCACCACCCAGCAGAGAGACCTTCAGAACAAGCTTGATGACCTCGAGAATAGGTCCAGAAGGAACAATCTGCATATAATCGGTCTACCAGAATCCTTCAACCAGTCTTCTCTCCACACCATCTGCTCTACCAACATTCCACAGCTTCTGGGCCTTAAGTCCCCCTGCACGGTGGAAAGGGCGCATAGAATTGGCCAGCTGTCTGACCAGCGTACCAGGCGAAGACCAGTCATCGTTTGCTTTCTAAATTACGCGGACAAGCAAGCCATCCTCCAGGCCTTCCGCAAAAAACGCTCACTCTCTTTTGAGGACAATGCCCTCCTAATTTATGCTGACTATTCCCTGGAGGTGATGCGTAAACGTAAGGAATTCTCATCTATATGTTCCCAGCTCCATGATCAGCATATCAAATTCAGCCTGGCATACCCTGCCATTCTCCACATTCAATCCGAGACAGGGGAACGTCTCTCATTCTCCTCTCCACGAGATGCAGAACACTACCTTGCCAACGCTCATCCATCGGATATGGACCAGGGACCCCCCCTAACTCTCAAGACCTTCAATCGCCCAGGAAATCTGCTCTTGCATCACGTAATCAACTGAGCCTTCAGAAGCCTCCCTATAAGAGGGTCCGATTCGGTCAACTAGAGGCCCGCAATCCCACCAGTTGACTTTGAAGAAGTTACCCCACTTGACAACATCTAAGATTCTCTCTGCAATAGAATTTATCTTCCTCTTCAGGTTGGAATCTGAGAACCCGTTGGAACTGCTCTTGAATAGAGTTGAGCGAACACCTGGAAGTTCGGGTTCTGCTGGTCCGTCCGAACTTCGGGACAAAGTCCGGGTCCGGGTCCGGACGGAACCCGAACGATCGCACGGCCTGCCTGGTCGTCTTGGGCTTGAAGGTCCACAAGCGAGTTGAGATAAGTTCTCGTCAAGGTTGCCCAAGAGTCTAAGGTTGGACTTCTCCTTCTATTTAAGATAACGTCTCTCTTAGAATCTACAACAGTTCACCCCATTGAAGAAGTTTCAGTTGACCACCCTAACGCCCGGAGATCAACTGGCTTAGCCTGGGAGAATATCCCTCCGAAGACTTCCGAGTCAACTAATGCACTACGTTCTCGTCTAAAGGACCCGCTAACTTCCAGAACTCTCAATCCCCCCCAGGGACCAGGTATAGGCTACCTACTCGCAACCGTTCCATCACAAGACGTAGAGCACCTCTCCTCT
>BLSH010033236.1:888095-923252 GCA_018402905.1 Glandirana rugosa
GCGGAGTTGAAACTAAGGGAATAATCTCCAACCTATATATGAGTCTGAGTAAGTGGGAAAAAGAACAAAGGGCGGGATTGGAGGTAAAGAAGAAATGGGAAAAAGATCTGGGTGCGATAGACGAAGATCAGTGGAAAAAAGCTTTGAGAGTATGCCCACAGGTATCATTGGCACCCTCTCAAAAGATCTCACAACTCTTTTTGGTACATAGAGTCTATTACACCCCAAAACGATTGTGTAGATTCGGAAGAAAACAAGATGACAAATGCCCTAGATGTCAGAACACAGGGGACTTGATACACATGTTTTGGAGGTGTCCAAAATTATATAGATACTGGCGGGACATAGTAGAAGCGATTAACTCCGTTTTCAAATCAACGCTAGAAATGGATCCAAGACAATGTATTCTGACTGGGCTGGAGGACACGGGTGGTAATGGCTTGTCAAATGTAATAATCAGTTGCTTGTTTCAGGCAAGGAAAATGATAGCACAAAAATGGCAATCAAGTTCTCCCCCAACTATTGGAGACTGGGAAAAGAGCATAGATGAGACGATATGGAAAGAGAGAAGAATATATGTAATAAGAGGAAAAGTTGAAGAATTTAGCAAGAAGTGGGGGCCTTGGTTGGAAAAAAAGGGTTACCCCCCTTAGAGGTTACAAAAGGGGAGAGGAAGAGAGTGTGCTTGACTAGGTTGGAGGGGAATGAAAGGTGTGAGTTTTTCAACATTAGGTGTATGGATGGGAATGTGAGCAAATGTGGGGAGAGGGGAGAAAAGAGAGGGAGGAGGGTTGGGAGGGGTATATTATATATACAGGGGAAAGTTATTTCTATTTGTATTATGAAATTTTGTTGCATGAAAACCACAATGATGTGAGACACTGTCTGAGATATAAAATGATCACGAAAATGATTAATCCTAAGACGGTGCTTATCTGATGTGGAAAAAAAAAAAAAAAAAAAAAAAAAAAAAAAATACGCACCCTAATGATCTCCGAGAAATGGAGAGAGACTCAATTTAAAATTGCACATAGAGCATATTTCCCATCCTACTTCAGCTCGGTGGACCCCTCCTCCCCCTCATGCCCATGATGTTTATCCCCTAGACCCACACTACTACATAGACTCTGGAGCTGCCCCAAAATAGTAACATTCTGGGACCAGATTAGAAATTACATCTTAGAAATCCAAAAACATCTGATCCCCAGAGACCCAATGCTATGCCTATTTAGTCACCATACCCCTCCCTTACCAAATACCCCCCCTACTAATAACCAAATATCACAGTGGACACACCTATGTCTCCTAGCCGCTCGTAGAACAATTATGCAGGCTTGGGTTAAGCCTGAACCTCCCGATTAGCCCAAGCAAAAGCTGCTATCCATACATGCTATTATAGAAAGGTTAGACAACATTACACAAGACTTCAAGTCTTCAAAGCGCTTCTTTATCAGATGGCACAAATACCTAGAACACTCCTTCACTCCTGAGGAAATCCTGCGTTGTATGGAACCGTTCCGATATTCCAAATGGTACCTGACCGTTGACCTAGCAGGTAAGCTAGGCAAACTCAAACTTCGAGACTTACCTCTAACTCCACCTCCCCCCCCCCCCTTGACATTCCACAACCCTCCAGCCCAAACTAACTCTGTCTGATACCCTATTTGAAAGTACGGGCTCAAGGTTGTTTAACGGTTTCTAAACATTTCTTCATGCCTCTTTAAGACATAGCTATCTTTGCTTACTGGTACATAAGGTCACCCCAGACCTTCCGCAGGTCTCCCTCACAATTAGTCTCGATCCTGATGGGATCTTTAGACATGAGCTAGGCACTAGCAAATTTTGATACTCATGCTTAAAGCTTTAATTTGCTTTTATAATTTTTTTTTTTGTGTGTTCTTTCTGTACCTTTATCTCTGTGAATGACCTTACACCACCTGTTATGCTCTGCGATTGATTGTTTTCTTAATTTTGTGCAATCCTGTTTTGTACTGAGCAAGTTTTATATCTTTTTATGCCACAGCTTTGTAACCTGTAACGTAAGCATCTTTGTTATCTGAAAAATTTCAAATAAATATATTTCCAAAAAAAAAAAGCGATCTTAACGGTTCATTTAAAAAAAAAATAACAAACAAGCCATACAAAGGTACTGCAGAGAGCAACCCTGATTCTCCTCTTCTGGGGTCCCTTGTTGGCTCCCCTGGCTCCTCCCCCTTCAAGTACCCCCCTAGCAAGCTGCTTGCTGGGGGTACTTGTACAGGCTCGATCCTGAACCGCACTGTGTGTGTCTATTTGCAAATGTAGTGTGTGCTTGGCCACACCCCCCCACACTTTCTTGTCACTGGATTTGATTGACAGCAGTGGAAGCCAATAGCTCCAACTTAGTCCAGTGAGGAGGGAGAGAGAGCAGTTCACTGCTGTCATGCATAGTGCTGGACCCACTCCAGGAGGGGGCTGGAGGGAAGCTGCACCTAAAAGTTTTTTTTATCTTAATGCAGATAATTTTAAGGTAAAAAACCTTTAGCCTTTAGAACCACTTTACTTGTTATTAAAAATTAGCTTTCCTTTTCAATCTGCAGCTGCTGTAATTTTCTTCTAAATTAAATGCAATATGGTCATAAATATGATTTCCTGCTTGAATAATTTACTTTTTTCCAGATGTGTGCACTGGTCAAATTTTAGGCACCCCCTTACAACAGGAATTTCAGTTTTATGGAGTGGTGCTCCCCAAGGTTTAAATACTTACGCAGTAAAGAAATAAAACCAAAAAAGCTTTTTTAGAGCACTCAAAATACTTAAGTATATAAAAAAGTAAATGTAAGAACTTTTGGAATGTAAACAAAAATCAAATTCATTAGAAAATACAGCTCATGTCCATAACTTGATTACACCACAAATCCAGTCCAGGCATTGCAATCATCAAGAATAATAAACCGCCTCTTGCTGCCTTTGGTACTGCTCTTCACAAGATTGGGGTAATCTACAAATGACAACAAAGAAACAAACAAGAAGAGCGCACACTAAGTGCAGTAGAGTTAAAAGCTTTAATGTTAAAATCAAATGCAAATTAGACAATCACAAAATTAATCACTTTAGCTCCGGATGGATTTACCCCTTTCCTGACCAGGCCATTACAGTATTTGCAATAAGGTACTTTAACTTACAATTCCGTGGTCGTGCGATGCTGTACCAAAATAAAATTGATGTCCTTTTTTTTTTCCACAAATAGAGCTTTCTTTTTGTGGTATTTCATCACCTCTGAGGTTTTTATTTTTTTGAGCTATAAACAAAAAAAACCCGATTATTTTGAAAAAAAAAAAAAAACTTTTTTTTACTTTCTGCTATAAAACATATCCAATAAATAAATGTAAAAAAATCACATTTCTCTATCAATTTAGGCCAATATGTATGCTGCTACATATTTTTGGTAAAAAAAATCCCAATAAGCGTATATGATTTGTTTTGCGCAAAAGTTATAGCGTCTACAAATTATGAGATAGATTTAGGGACTTTTTTTTGTTTGTACTTTGTACTAGTAATGGCAGCGATCAGCAATTTTTAGCGAGACTGCAACATCGTGGAGGACAAATCGGACACTAAGTAACACTTTTTGGGGACCAATGACACCAATACAGTGATCAGTGCTAAAAAAAAGACACTGTCAATGTACTAATGGCACTGGCAGGGAAGAGGTTAACAGGGGCAATCAAAGGTTTAAATTTGTCCCTAGGGGGTGCTTTCTAACTGTGTGGGGATGCTTTGACCAAAGGAAAAAAGAGATCTCTGTTTTTGGTTAGCAGAAACACAAGATCTCCATTTTCCCCTCTAGCAGAATGTTCTGCCTCTCTCCAAACGATCGCCAATCACAGAGGGAGAGGGTCTCTGGTGGCGTGCGCCTCAGACCTGGAAGAAGAAATCACATACATGTACGTGATTTTGCTCTTAAGGGCCGCCCTGCCGCAGTATATATACATAGGGCAGTCCTTAACCGGTTAAAACGGATAAAGCAGGGGGCGTGGCCGAGCGTGGACCATGATGGCCGCACAGTGAAGGAGCTCTGAGCACGGACACAGCCAAAGCAACATTCCTAGCCACGGAGGACACCGCCAGACATCCAATCCAGCTGGACCTAACCCGCAACATTGCCGCCATGACCAAGAGACTCAACGCCCGCTCCGCAGAAGCTGACGTACTTCTACCCGCCATCATCCTCGGCGCCCGGCCTGCAAGATGGCGGCGCTTCTCAGCATAAAATGTTTGTTCACCCACCGAACGAAGAGAACCCAGCGATCGAGAAAGCCCGACAGAAAAACGGGCAAACATCGACGAACCCAGGAGGACCAGGTGAGCAGACACCACCAGATAGCCCCACTACCAGAAGCCCCACTAAGAGTAAAAAGAGCAGACAAGAGGAGGAGAGCAGGCCCCAAACAAGACCACCTGACCTGGGACTAGGCCAGGAGCCTACCCCCCCCCCGGCTCCCTTGCTAGAGGACTTTCCCTCATCATCACAACCTGCCTCTCTGGCGGACATAAAAGACATGTTGCTGTCTCTACGCAGCCATCTTCATGCTGATATGTCTCATATGCTAACTGGAGTCTCGCAATCTATCCAAGATATCTCTCTCAGAGTATCTCAAGCGCAAGAGAAAATCAGTGATGTCTGCCACGCACATAACGATTTGATTGACTCATTTAACGACCATGAAAGTGAACTACAGAAATGTAACTCTAAACTTGCCGATCTCGAAGACAGGTCGCGCAGAAACAATATTAATTTTAGGGGTATCCCCAAAAATATCCATTATGCATCCTTGATGGAATGCTTGCAGCAACTAATGGCGGAACTAATACCGGGAGCAGACCCTAGGGACTTAATCATCGACAGAGCCCATCGGATCCCCAAGCCACCCTTCCTACCTGATTCAGTCCCTAGGGATGTACTAGCTAGGATCCATTCCTTTCACATCAAGGAAAATGTGATGAAAGCGGCAAGAAGCAGTCCCAAAATATCGGACAAATTTGCCGGCATAGCCCTATATACAGATCTCTCTGCAGCAACGATTTGCACCAGGAGACAATTCCTCACTCTAGCGAAAGCTTTACGAAACCATAATATACCTTACCAGTGGGGCAGACCCACGAAACTGATTATAACAAGACAACATAAAACATATACGATTTTCCCCCTAGAAAAAGGCCTCAAACTTCTTAAAGATTGGAAAATTCTACCACAAGAGACTGAAGGAAAGGACAAAGATCCACCTCCAAAAATACCCATGGAATGGTCCTGAATAAGCAGCCCCAAACATCCAGTTCCAGTGGTACCTCTAGTTGCAAGTGCCCGCCAGCCCTTCGCAGGCCAATGGAGTTCCTTACTTTATCTACTACTCCCCAGTTCCGAACACCCCAGTACCGGGATCAGTTCTCCCCCAGTTCTGCAACATGTTGTTGCACATCTATGTTGGACTTTTTCCCAACCCTTTTTACACCTTTTACTTTTTCTTATTGAGCTACAGATTTTTCTGTCCACTGACATCCATGAACATTCCCAGCAGCATCACAGTGACCATACTGAGACAACAACATGCATTTGACGACCTGTTTGTCCACATGAGCACCATCAAGATCAAAAGAATAACCTGGCTAAAACACCTTTATCACAGTGCTACCAACCAAATGAGAACTGCGACTGATATAGATTGGTTATCTTTCCCTTATGGCACTTAAACTAGTATCATACAATGTACGAGGACTCAACAGCCCGTTTAAAAGAAGTGCACTTAACAAAGAGCTACGGACTCTCCAAGCTGACATTCTCTTTATTCAAGAGACTCATTTCGCTAAATCCAAAACTATTCATCTATATCTGAAAGACTTCACCTCTACCTTTATGGCATGTTCAGACAGGAAGAAGGCAGGAGTACTTACAGCGATAAGATCGACATTACATTTCCAACTCCTCACATCAATGGAAGATATCAACGGACGGTTTCTTATCTTAGTGTGTAAGATTAATGACACAGTTTTTACCCTTGTTAATGTATATGTCCCAAATGTCAGACAGATTGCTTTCCTAAAAAAACTAATGAAAAAGATAGCCCCGATCCGACAAGGATTCTTAATCATTGGAGGAGACTTAAACTCCATTGGTGATCCTTTGTTAGATTCCTCCACCAAATCCCATAGAAGATCTTGCAATCTGAACAACTTTTTCCACACCCACAATCTGTTTGACATTTGGAGAATGCAACACACGAATGGTACACCACACCTATACCAGAATATATAATTTTGTGACAGATCAATGGACCCTACCGCATATAACCACATCTAAAATAGGAACAGTATCCTGGTCGGATCATGCGCCTATTTCTATTACATTCTCCTCCTCACATACTCTTCGGCCCATGTCAGTGTGGAGAATGAACACCTACCTGCTTAATCTCCCAGAAAATTAAAAACCGGTCAAGGACGCACACGATGTATTTTTCTCAATAAATGATACGCCTTCCACAGACCGTTTTGTCCTGTGGAATGCGCATAAGGCCTATATGAGAGGCATATTTCTGCAAATTAGCTCTCGAGCAAAGAAAAATAGAGACAGTAAAATGAAAAATATTACCCAACAAATTTGTGAATTAGAAAGCATTAATAAAAAAAATCCCTTCCACCAAATCTCAGTAAAACTTCTAAAGTTACGAATCGAATTGAGAGACCTCCTCATGTACCAACATGAGAAACACATGAAAGCTATAAAAGCACAATGCTATGCATTGAACAACAAAGCGGGCGCCTTCCTAGCAAAACGTTTCAAAGGGAAACGCTTACAGCATAAAATACCACACATGACCCAGACGCACTCAGGACATAAAGTTACTTCCCCCTCAGAGATCGCAGAAGTATTCAGATCCTACTACTCAACACTTTACGACCTTAAATCAGACTCACTTACCCCCCCCCAACCTACAACACAACAAATACAAGCCTTCCTTGTACCCCTCTCACTTCCCCAACTTTCCACGGAGCAGCTAAACCTACTCTCCCAACCATTCACAGAAGTAGTAGAATTAAAAAAGTGATCTCAAAACTACCGAAATCCAAAACTCCAGGAATTGACGGTTTTCCTAATGAATACTATCAAAAATACGCAAACACATTAACCCCTCACTTAGTTAACATGTTTAACTTAGCAATGACAAAAGGCTACTTTCCCAAGGAAATGCAGGCTCTAATCACAACAATACCAAAACCAGGTAAAGACACCTCTCTCCCAAGCAACTATAAGCCCATATCCCTACTTAATGCCGACTTAAAAATCGATGCCAAAGCAATATCCCTGATATTAGTGGACATTCTTCCCTCATTGATCCATCCATATCAAGTAGGTTTTATCAAGGGGAGGCAAGCTCCAGATGCTACAAGAAGAATTCTGAACATCCTCAGACATGCTGAACTACAAAAGACACCCACCTTGCTGCTTGTGTTGGATGCAGAGAAAGCATTCGACCGAGTGCACTGGGGGTTCCTTAGAGAAGTTCTAGGGAAATTTGGATTCTCAGGTCCAATATTACAAGCAATGCTTGCGCTCTACACAGAACCATCAGCTAAAGTCCTAACAGCAGGTACACTTTCCAATGAGCTCAAGATCACCAATGGTACAAGACAGGGGTGCCCACTGTCCCAGTTGATATTTGCTCTCCTAATGGAGCCCCTGGCGCACACAGTCCGAATCTCCCAAACTATTAAAGGCATCCAGATAGGTCACACTCAAAATAAGATACTAATAGCCACGAACCCCCTCCGCTCCCTCCAAGAGTTAAAAACATTGCTCCTCAATTTCTCAGCAGTTTCCTACTATAAACTCAATGAAAACAAATCCTACATATTAGGAATAAATATCCCAACTCCCCTTAAGCAGAAAATCCTCTCCCGACACCCATTCACATGGGCTGACTCCCATATCCAATACCTAGGAATAAACATCCCAAACTCCTCAGACAAAATGTATAAATGCAACTTCCAAACTTTCCTAGACAAACTCCCAAAAGACCTAGCAGCCTTATCGAAGTTAGAATTACTGGTCACGGGAAGAATCCATCTATTCAAAATGATAGTACTTCCTAAACTATTGTACCTGTTCCGCACAATTCCAACCTCGATTCCACAACAATTCTTTCGAAAAACGCACTCCCTCATCCTAAGATACGTATGGAACAATAAAAAACCCAGGTGCGCAACCTCCACTTTAACAAAACAGCGACATGCCGGAGGCTTAGCGCTACCGAACATTTACAATTATTACATAGCTTCCAACCTCGACCAAGCCAAATTTTGGTGGAACCCCTCCCCACAAAAGATCTGGTCCATAATGGAAACACAATTCCTAAATAATATTCACCCCAAAACACAACTACTAAACTCCATCTATCGCAACCACATACCTGACACACCCTATCTAACTATTTGAGCAACTACCCAAGCCCTGGCCTCTCTCCCCACTAACAGCCCAACTATTACGAACCAAAGACTTATCCAGCTTCCCCTGGAAATTCTAAGACCTCACATCCCGAACATTCAACTCTCCCCTTGGATCAAGTGTGACATCACAACGCTCCATCAGATTGTTAAAGATGAGAAACCTATCCCCTTTGCGGACATCCAAGCTCAGTATAATCTCCCAAACACAGAGTTCTACCGTTACGCTCAAATTTCACATCTACTCAAACAACAATCAATACCCTTGACGGTCCAGATAGATGAAGATTTATACCAGGTCCTAGAGACAAGCAACAAAAATAAAGGTATATCTTTTTTCTATAACAGACTGTGCAACTCTCGTAACTTTACTAAAACAACAACAATGATAAAATGGGAAAAAGACCTGAACCTAAGAATACCCAAACCCCACTGGCAAAAGGCCTTCCAACAGACCTACAAGGAGACACTTTGTGCAGACCACTGGGAGCTGTATCAAAAAGTAGTACACAGGTGGTACTACACCCTTACATACTCTCTAAGATATCACCAGAACACACTGAAAAATGTTGGACATGTGGTGAATCCATAGGCTCTCTCATCCATATATTATGGTACTGTAAATCCCTCAAATTCTTTTGGAATCAAATTTCCAGATTGATCTCAGAACTTAACTCTCTCCCAGTAACACTATCCCCATCTCAAGCCCACTTACATACACAACTTGATGATCTTGATAGCAAAGCTAGACCGTCAAGCCTGCACATCCTATTAGCAGCCAAACTTCTCAAAGTGAGGAAATGGGGCTCCCAAGATCCCCCGAATTTAACAGAGCTAGTAGATGAAATTAACAGATGTTGTACCCTAGAATATATTTTTGTGATTAAAGATGACTTACTCCACAAATTTAACAGAAACTGGTCCTCGTGGCAATCACATCCATACTACTCTAAAGTAGCCTAAATTTCACCAGATAATAGAAATAAAGACTAAGTGCATCATAGTTTGACCCATGTATAGCAAATAGTTGCAGACAACTGATCCCTTACAACATAAGTCCTGGACTCCTCCCCAAGGACACAGTAAGTTCCCATTAGGGGTGTCGGGAGGAATATACCAGGACACTCAAACACTCAAAGAGTGCCACTCAAAGAGTGCCACTATGCTAATCTCAACCTGTAATCTACTTTAAAAGTTTAATTTCTTCTAATCTCTTATGCCTATGACATTGTCATTTACTATGGATAATCTTTATGCAACAGTCTAAAGAGTATGTCAGCTATCTGGACATTAACATTAATGATGTTTAAGCAACTTTATTACTTTTCCCTTTTATTTGTATATTTTGTCTATTTCTCTCTCCTATTTTGGTAAAACCAATAGAGATATTGAAACAAAAAACAAATGGATAAAGCATGTATTCAACACTCCCTGTATGGACGCCTCTCTGTGTTCACACTTGTAGTCCTGAACAGCAGTGCTGTCAGATGGAGGAATAGCTGCAAATGAAGGACAGACCAGAGCTCTGTACACACGCACAGGGTGTTGCTGGGGATCTCCTAGAATGATTATGTAACATGCAGGCAGAGTAGTAGGCATGGCTACACATTTTGAAGGACCGCCTTCTTTGTCAAGCCTACCTAGAGGGAATACTGTGATTTCTTTATACAGGAGATGGATGGGGGAAGGTGCATGCTGCAGCACTACAACCCATTATTCTCAATACCAATAAGGAAAGCAACTGCCAAACTACATACTGTAGACCAGCTGTACCATATAAAAACAACTAACAGAAACAAATACTTTTAAAAGATACACATTGAATAGGGTAGCAGTGAAATACTAAAATAAACTGTCCAGCACACTTTCCAATTTGCATTTTATTTTAACATTAAAGCTTTTAACCCTACTGCACTTAGTGTGCGCTCTTCTCGTTTGTTCCTATGTAGTAAAGCACTGTGCAAACTGTTGGTGCTACAGTATCTCATAAAAGTGAGTACACCCCTCACATTTTTTGTAAATATTTTATTATATCTTTTCACGTGACAACATTGAAGAAATTACACTTTGCTACAATGTAAATTAGTGAGTGTACAGCTTGTATAACAGTACTCAGACCATACGCCGCACACTGCATCAAATGGGTTTGCATGGCTGTCGTCCCAGAAGGTTGCCTCTTTTAAAGATGATGCACAAGAAAGCCCACAAACAGTTTGCTGAAGGCAGTGGTCGTCTTGGAGTTGTGTTTGGGGTCGTTATCATGTTGGAATACTGCCCTGCAGCCCAGTCTCCGAAGGGAGAGGCTCATGCTCTGGTTCAGTATGTCACAGTACATGTTGGCATTCATGGTTCCCTCAATGAACTGTAGCTCCCCAGTGCCGGCAGCACTCATGCAGCCCCATATCATGACACTCCCACCACCATGCATGACTGTAGGCAAGACACACTTGTCTTTGTACTCCTTACCTGGTTGCCGCGACACACGGTTGATACCATCTGAAGCACATAAGTTTATCTTGGTCTCATCAGACCACAGGACATGGTTCCAGTAATCCGTGTCCTTAGTCTGCTTGTCTTCAGCAAACTGTTTGTGGGCTTTCTTGTGCATCATCTTTAGAAGAGGCTTCCTTCTGGATGACAACCATGCAGACCAATTTTATGCAGTGTGTGGCGTATGGTCTGAACACTGACAGGCTGACCCCCCCCCACCCCTTCAACCTCTGCAACAATGCTGGCAGCACTCATACATCTATTTCCCAAAGACAACCTCTGGATATGACGCTGAGCATGTGCACTCAACTTCTTTGGTCGACCATGGCGAGGCCTGTTTTGGGTGAAACTGTTAATGCGCTGTATGGTCATGGCCACCGTGCTGCAGCTCAGTTTCAGGGTCTTGGCAATCTTATTATAGCCTAGGCCGTCTTTATGTAGAGCAACAAATCTTTTTTTCAGATCCTCAGAGAGTTCTTTTCCATGAGGTGCCATGCTAAACTTCCAGTGACCAGTATGAGAGAGTGAGAGCAATAACACCAAATTTAACACACCTGCTGTCAGGATTCAGCAGCTTGGCAGACCAGATACGTAGCTACACCAGGAAACTGAGACCAAACAAGTATATAACTTAAAAAGGTGAGATTTATTTACAGTGCACAGTAATAAACAAACACAGCAAACAGTGAACATGTGTCAAGCCACTCCTGAACCAGATACATCGTCAGAAGCGTGTTACCTGGGCTAAGGTGCAAAAGGAGTGGACTGTTGCTCAGTGGTCCAAAGTCCTCTTTTCCGATGAAAGTCAATTTTGCATTTCATTTGGAAATCAAGGTCCCAGAGTCTGGAAAAGAGTGGAGAGGCACAGAATCCAAGTTGCATGAGCTCCAGTGTGAAATGTCCACAGTCAGTGATGATTTGGGGAGCCATGTCATCTGCTGGTGTTGTTCCACTGTGTTTTATCAAGTCCAAAGTCAGGAAATGCTAGAGCAATTCATGCTTCCCTCTGCTGACCAGCTTTATGGAGATGCTGATTTCACTTTCCAGCAGGACTTGGCACCTGCCCACACTGCCAAAAGTACAAATATCTGGTTTAATGATCATGGTATCACTGTACTTGATTGGCCTAAACCTCATAGAGAATCTGTGGGGTATTGTCAAGAGGAAGATGAGAGACACCAGACCCAACAATGCAGAGGAGCTGAAGGCTGCTATCAAAGCATCCTGGGCTTCCATAACACTTCAGTTGTGCCACAGGCTGATCGTCTCCATGCCATGCTGCATTGATGCAATAATTCATGCAAAAGGAGCCTCCACCAAGTATTGAGTGTATACTATACTGTATATGGACATATTTTTCAGTAAGCCAACATTTCTGTATTAAAAAATCCTTTTTTTATTGGTGTTATGTATATTCTAATTTTCTGAAATACTGAATTTTGGGTTTTCACTAGCTGTAAGCCATGATCATCAAAACTAAAAGAAAGGAATGCTTGAAATATGTCACTCTGTGTAATGAATCTATATAATATCTGAGTTTCACTTTTTGAACTGAAATACTGAAGTAAATTAACTTTTTGATGATATTCAAATTTTTTTGCGACGTACCTGTATATGGAACCGCATAATAGTAACATGTAAAAGAATATATAAATATATGTTACTTTCTGCATCAATTCAGAATGCTCACATGAATAATACTGATTCCTTCAAAGCATCCTTTGTCTTGTAGTGGCGTGGGGGCCAGCAGGAGGAATCACAGATATTAAAATTCTTCAAGCAGCTTTGCTCTACAACAGAGTGAAGATTCCATAAATGGGCGTCAGGACAGGTAAGTATATTTTTTTTTATTTAAAGAGTCGCTTTAAAGGGCCAGGTCAACCTAAACAGAAACACATATGGCCTGAAGGACCAGTCAGTTCCTGAAAAACCAATCAGCTCCTCATACATACGGTATATGTACCATGCAATTGCTGCAGCCAGCACAAAGGTATTTCACTCTCCCTGCTGGGGTTTTATGTGTGTAAACATTCATGTAATGTTTTATTTCCAAAGAATGCAGTCTGAGATTTAAAATTTTAGATGCAGCAGGGGAAGTAGGGCTCCAGAGAAAGAATCTTGTCTGCAGGCATCCTTTGTAATAGCTGAAGTATTTAAATAGCATTGAAAATTGTGATCATGCCACTCAAATTCCCAAAAGGATGAGAAACACATCATATGATCTGTCTTGCCAGAAGCATGCGAAATGAAATGAGTGTTTTGGGTGGAATTTCCATTTAAGAATAGCTAACTTAAAGCGTTTCTTAACCCAAAAAAACAAAAAATGTATGTATTGCAGCCTACTAAGCTTCCTCTTATTTTCTTTGAGGCTGAATTAGAGGAGTTTAGCCACTTTGTAAAAAGTGAAGGCACACTGGGCTTAGCTATAATATTTACATTTGACAGTCGATTGCTCTGGTGGTAAGACACTCCCGGATCTGAGAGGATCACAGAAGCCTTGGTATTTAACAACCGCTGAGTCATCAGCTGTCAATGGGTTTCCCCACTGACAGCTGAATAATAAAAAAAAAAGTGCCTGTTAAAAAAATAAAGAAAAAAAACAGCGTGGGGTCACCCCCCCCCCATGTGGAGGGGAACCCCACACCAAAATTTAAAAAAAGCAGCATGGGGCCCCCCTCAAGATCCATACCAGACCCTTATCCAGGCATGCAGCTGGGCAGTCAGGAATGGGGGGACGAGCGAGCGTCCCCCCTCCTGGACCATACCAGGCCACATGCCCTCAACATGGGGGAGTGGGTGCTTTGGGGAAGGGGGGGCTCATGTGATGTTAGAAGGGGGCGGTGCCACCGGGTGACATAGCCAGGCTGATCCCACCCCCCATCGGGTACATTGCACCCATTCAACAAAAAGTGTACAAAAAGTAATAAAAACCAAGAAACAAGTTTTTGACAAATCCTTTATTAAAAATAAGGATGTAAATCCATCACCAATCATGCCACCCCCGACCTGCCGACCCAAAAAATAAAAAAAACAAAAACGCTCTGCCTCCTGGGATGGCCGCCTGCTGAATGCCTTCTCTGTGCTTTGACAGTTCTTATATAGGTAAGGGGCGGGGGCCACCTGCCAATGTCACCTGGTGGCCCCGTCCCCGTGTGACGTCACAGGCCCAGCATGCACCAGTCCGTGACGTCAGAAAGTGGCGGCCCCTTCCCTTACCTTTGTAAGAAATGTCAAAGCACAGAGCAGGCATTTGGTGGGAGGCCATCCCAGGAGGTGGAGCATTTTTGTTTATTTTCAGGGTCGACGGGCGGCGTGATTGATGATAGATTTACATCGAGGGACACTGTTTTTTTATTTTTTAATAAAGGATTTGTCAAAAACGTGTCTTTTTTTATTACATTTTGACACTTTTTTGGTGAATGGGTAGGGGTACTATGTACCCAATACTCATTTACATGGAGGGGCAGGATCTGGGGGCTTCCAAATTCTGATAAGCCCCCTGCCTGCAGAACCCTACAACCACCGGCCACGGTTGTGGGGATGAGGCCCTTGCTCCCATCAACATGGGGACAACGTGCTTTGGGGTGTAGGGGAAGAGCCCCTCGCCCCAAATTACCCACCCCCATGTTGAGAGCATGTGGCCTGGTATGGTTCAGGAGGGGGAGCTCTCGCTCCCCCCTTTTCCTGACATGCAGCCAGGCTGCATGCCCAGATAAGGATCTGGTATGGATTTTGGGGGACCTCATGCCGTTCCTTTTTTTCATTTTGGCGTGGGGGGGGGGGGGCCCACACCATTTTTTTCTTTATTTTTTCAACCCCGAGTCATTTTAAATGGGTTTTGACTATTTTTTTTTTCTTTAGAAATGTCGTTTTGGTGCAGCATGTTTTATAAATGCTACAGATGCACCACTTTACAGGCACATTAAGGGGACCCCAGGCACTATATTTAAAGGAATTTTTCATTTTTAATGTTGGACTTTAAGCATAATTAAAATCACTGCTCCTAAAAAAACAATTGTTTTTAAAAACATTTTTTGCATTGATACATGTCCCCCAGGGCAGTACCCAGACCTCCATTCCCCTTTTATGGTCAATTACTTGCATACTTTATAATCCTTCAAAATGTCAAAATGGGCACTTTTGATTTTCCCTGTTTTGGCTCCCATAGATTTCAATGGGGTTTGCCGTTCGGGTTAGAACATTTCCCCATGTCTAGTCTAGGGTATTAATCCCTGCAGCACTGGAAGAATGTCATTGTGGGGATATGGGGGAGCAGAGGGCAGAAGATGTCAACTAAGAGAGCAATTGTGGGCAGTACATTGGCTAAGTGGTTAGCCATTCTGCCTAGCAGCACTAGGGGCATTGGTTCGAAGCCCGACCACAGCACTACCTGCCTGGAGTTTGCATGCTCCCTCTGTGCCTATGTGGGTTTCCTCTCACACTCAAAAACATGCTGGTAGGTTAATTGGTTCCTGTCTAAATTGTTCCTAGTATGTGTATGTATGAATGTGATTTTGATTGTAAGCTACTTGAGGGCAGGGATTGGTATCAATGTACAATATATGGTATATGTATAGTGCTGCGTAAACTGATGATGCAGTATAAGTACCTGTAATAATAGCTAAACAAAGGCTTTCATTTTAGTTGTTGGATTCAGATATGTTTCAAATAAATGTACCATTTACATTTACTGGCCTTTTACCTTTATATGGCTGTCATACCAATATGATACAATGCTGAGAAAGGGAAGATGTTGACCTTTTATTAATAATAATAATAATAATAATGATAATAACATTGTTATAATATATTATCATATGTATTATATGTATTTTTATATTATATAATATATATTATGTACCAATAGTAATGATGGATAGATAGATAGATAGATAGATAGATAGATAGATAGATAGATAGATAGATAGATAGATAGATAGATAGATAGATAGATATTGGATTTTTCATTATTAGCATTACATGTCAGAGAGTCGGACTCCTCCATATTAGTCATGAGTTCACCTCCCCCTCACCTTGAGCTTTCAAGTACTTTTTAGAAAGCTATTTACCAACCATAAAGACGTTCTGTATCATGAATAGAAACAGAATGTAAGTTCATTGTGCTGGTGAATAAGGACTGAATAAGAAAGCAACCTTGGCGCTGCCTTCATAGAATGATTTCAGTTTTACATAAGCAATTTTCTTTTATTCAGAAGTAGAAGAACATTGAGTATAAACCCATGTAACTATACTACTAAAACTAGTATTAGCATATGCAATCGCGATTTTGTACATAGCATTTTTAAAGTTTATCTATACCCAAAGATTTTTATTACTGTTATGGATGGAATGGGGAAAGGTTAGAACCCTTGTCATGTTTTTACTGCTATTTGGGTCTCTCTTTTAAGCCAGCCATAGATGGATTGGTGTAGCAAGCTGAGATTCAATACACCTATGGGCAGGCTAGTTGTACCCAAATCAAACCATTGATCAGCTTGGGTACAACCAGCCTGTCTGATTTTTTACATTTGATTACTGATAGCGGCTATAGCTGCCAGCAGTAATCGTATTCCTGCCCGACAGAACACAATATAGCTACGGGAGCAATTCCTCCATCAATCCGTGGGGGAAGGAAAGGAAATTACATAATCTATGGGCTGCTTTGGAGAGATCTCCCTTCATTTTCTATTTTGGGGACAATCTTTATACTTGACAGTAAAGGATGTAATCTATTCATTGGAGCCCCAGATAGGGCTGCAACCCATCAGGGATTCTAACCCAGATAGCAAGTAATTGTTCTGCAAGTTTGAAAAATGACATTCTAAGCTTTTGCTAGACTTGCCAGGCTTCACGAGTTTGTTGCACAATTGCAGCAAGTCTGCATTGCATGACTCCAGATTAACTTTCTTTGCAAACATTCTTCAAGTCTGCTGCAAGTTCTGGTTCAGTTATGTTGTGCAATAGTCATCCCACCACAGGGGTCACTGTGGCCAAATTTTCATGTTGTAGACTTGCAGAGCTCTTGCTGTAAACTCACCACTGCAGCTTTGCGCTTGCTAGAAACTTGCCACACAAATTTGCAACAAATTGGAAAAGTGTCAACTAGAATTTGCTTGAGTGCTCTGCAAGTGTACAACTTGCCAGTGAAAATGTGCACCAAGTTAACAGACTTACAATTCAACACTGCCACAAATGTGTGGCAAGTTATCCTTGCTATCTGGGAAAACTTTCCCACTATTCAAAATAAAAAATGTGCATTGGCTATAGATACTGTAGCCCCTGGTATACAGCGCTGCTCTGTGTGACAGCAGATTGCTGCTGTCCTGCACTTCACTGCTGCTGTCCTGTACTTTCTTTCTCCCTCGCCCACCAGCCAACATCACAGAGAAGAAGAGGAAACTGAGCTGCTGTGGATTGTGGGATGAACAGAACCTGCTGAGTGCAATTATATTCCCAGGCTCGATGGAGATGGTGATGAACAGAAAATTTTGCGATTTCATCAGGGTCGTAGAGTGGGCATCTCCTGGTACATGATAACACCACTGTTTCTGACCAGTGCTGCCCTCTGATCATTGGGGATCTCTGTGTTAGATGTGCTCCCATTGAACACAATGGGCTGGGAATTCGTACCGCATTGCACAGAAAATGCACACGTTTTCTGTGCAATGCAGACTGCGAATGCACCGCACATATGTGAACTGGACACCTTGAAAACAATGTTTCCTGTCACTGGCATTTACTTGCAGGAGAAAAGTGCCAGTTTTTTTTACTGGCTGCCAGTAAAAATACTAACGGTTGGCAACACTTGCAGGGCAACACAATGTGCAGTGGTCAGGGGTGTGTAATGCACAGAGTGCACTGGTTAGGAGAATGCAAATCCTCCCATCCAAGCAATGCTCTCTGCAAAAATCCCCCATACCCCCCAAAAAAAATCTAGCAGTAATCTGCATTGCTATCTTCGCCCCACCAAAGCACAAAATCCCTCTGCAGGCCAAATTTCTCCTCACAAAATAAACAAAACATTCTACCCCTCCTTCCAGCACAAATCTCTTCTTCCTGCACAACTCTTCATCCCCCCCCCCCCCCCCCCTGCCAGAACAAATCTTCTACACGCCACAAATTACAGCCCTCACCATAATTTCCCCCTCCTTTTCTGAACTTTTCAGATGTCTAACAGGTAGCATGGCAACAGGAGATGCTGGCTCCTACAGTTGCTGCCAGTCACAAGAATGGGACCTGGGACTAGCAACAACCCAGATGGCAATGTACTTGCTGGACAAGTAGTGCCTCTACAACCTAGTTTCGGTAGACAGAGAGGTATTTATAAATCTGATGTGTATGCATGTAGTGGAGATTCAGCAATACATTAATCATTTAAAGTGATTCAAAAAAACAAAAAAAAATCTGTTGAAGAGTCTTCAGCAGCCTCCGGGTACAGGGTTGTTGTAATGAAGCAAAACTTCCATACTGCCTACGAAATTTATTAAACAGGCCGGTTAATATGCATTTTTAACATATATTTTAAAGACCAAACCATACAAAATCATAAGGTGCTATAATGCATTTTGGCCAAAATGTATAAGCTCACCACCTGCACCAAGGAATCGTCACGTCTGGTGAGTCCTACAATAATGATTTATAGAGTACAAAAGTGTCAGAGCTTGTCTTCCGACTAATTCACTTTGGCCCATCACTATAATGGTCTGCTTCACTGGCCTGTATGAGGAACAGTGTAGGATATGAGAGGGGGAAGGCAAGCCTTTATGAATGGTCTGGAATTCAAGTGGAATGGGGGCACTAATAGCACCGCAGGGGACCAGTGCTTCATACCCATCATTTAAAAACATTTTAATAAAGTAATCCTGTAATGTAGCACAATTATATTCAAGCGCTAAAACTTTGTTCAGATGTTTATTCAGATTGCAATGCACGCTAGGCTTATAGGCTGCTAAACCCATGGTCAGAGGACTTGGTTGAAGCAGATGCTTTCAAGCTTCTAGAAATTCACATGCCCTTTAGCCTTGGTCAGGTGCTTCTGGAGAGAGTGCCCAAATGAATGGACCACCTTAATAAAATGGAAAATACAAAGAGACAAATGTAACTTAGAAATAAAGACAACTCTCTTTAGAAACTGCAAATACAGATAGTGAGTAAAAATTGGAAGAAGCCGCTGTGGCCGTGCAGCCACTGTATCCCGATAGTTACGAATGGGAATGCCTGCAAGTGAATGCATGGAACACATGTTCATCCTGTGCAGGCAAAGACAGCCTTTCACACAAAGGTATGCACAAGTGAATGAGGCATAATGAAGTACAGGCAAAGATCACAGCTGACAAGATTTAAATTAACAGGATTTGTTGCACTTGTTAAACATAATAATATAACAAAATACTTTCAGCAGTATATTTAAAAGACCAAAAAGAGAAAATAAGAGAAGCTCATTGCAAGGCTTGGGGGGTGGTGAAAAATAGGTGGTTGAGCTGATTTTTCTTAGCCCCCACCCACTCTTGGTTTTGAAGGCAGCTGGACATGGATATACACATTACTCAACTGTGATACTTTACGCCGAGGCTTGGCAAATAATTATACTTAAAACAATGAATACTACTTACACTATATTACCAAAAGTATTGAGACACCTGCCTTTACACGCACATGAACTTTAATGGCATCCCAGTCTTAGTCCGTAGGGTTCCATATTGAGTTGGCCCACCCTTTGCAGCTATAACAGCTTCAACTCTTCTGGGAAGGCTGTCCACAAGGTTTAGGAGTGTCTATGGGAATGTTTGACCTTTCTTCCACAAGCGCATTTCTGGGTTCAGGCACTGATTGGCTTGCAGTCTGCGCTCAAATTCATCCCAAAGGTGTTCTATCGGGTTGAGGTCAGGATTCTGTGCAGGCCAGTCAAGTTCTTCCACCCCAAACTTGCTCATCCATGTCTTTATGGACCTTGCAGTGGTGCACAGTCATGCTGGAACAGGAAGGGGGCATCCCCAAATTGTTCCCAGCAGTTGGGAGCATGAAATTGTCCAAAATGTCTTGGTATGCTGATGCCTTTAAAGTTCCCTTCACTGGAACTAAGGGGCCAAGCCCAACCCCTGAGGAACAACCCCACACCATAATCCCCCCTCCACCAAATGATTTGGACCAGTGCACAAAGCAAGGTCCATAAAGACATTGATGAGCAAGTTTGGGGTGGAGGAACTTGACTGGCCTGCACAGTCCTGACTTCAATCCGATAGAACACCTTTGGGATGAATTAAAGCAGATACTGCGAGCCAGGCCTTCTCATCCAACATCAGTGCCTGACCTCACAATTGCACTTCTAGACGCATGGTCAAATATTCCCATAGACACTCCTAAACCTTAAAGGACAGCCTTCCCAGAAGAGTTGAAGCTGTTATAGCTGCAAAGGGTGGGCCAACTCAATATTGAACCCTACGGACTAGGACTGGGATGTCATTAAACTTCATGTGCGTGTAAAGCCATACATCCCAATGCTTTTGGTAATATAGTGTATTCAAGTGAATGGTGTTCTGCCACAACCATAAGGCAAGTGCTAGGCTCTCAGTTGCAGCACAATATTCCCATTTAAACAACCTGTTCAGCTGTCAAAAAAAAAAACAGACACTCAGGAGGTGTCATTGTTGCCTCTTAAATGCCTGTCAACTGCGCCTCTATGAAGAGCGATCTATACCATTTAAGAAATTAATCCAAAACATTTGTTTCCCTTTAAAATGATGCAGTGCCCTTTACAACCACTAGATGGGGATAATAAATAAATGTGTTCAAGTTAATCACACAGCATTGTGTTATACATTCTTTGCATTCAGCTCTTGTTAGATCTCCTGCAGTACCTAGATTCTTCCTCTTTTTTTTATACTTGACAGCTGTTCTCTTAAACCTCACTAAACCTAATAAGTTCACTTGTATACTAATGATGCCTCTCAAAGGAATCATTTAGAACGGGAGCCATGTCTGATGTTGTCCTATTGATTCTATATCGATGTCTTAATTGTTAATGTTAAATTATTTGTGTTAAATTAATCTTCGCTTTATTTTTGTCAACAGCTCTGTCGGCCTTGTTACTCATTCCCTCCCTTTTCTGATTAATGTGGCAATGTTATAAACATCTCGAAAGCCTGTTCCGTTAATGCATCACCAGGCCGCCATTCCACTGACTGTTCAAGATGACATGATACATAGAGTACTGGCACAAATTGGATCGGCAGCTGTGTCCTTGTTTCCTATTGATTTATTCCTTGAATATTCCTGCTCCCTAATCTACATCATGTGTTGCAAGTTATGTTCATTTATCACTTGTTGTTACAGTCTGCTGTGACATGAGTTTTATACTCAACGAAACATTTTTTCAGTACAGAACATCTATTAATGCTAAGGCCAAAAAAAAGTTGAATATAATGTCATTTCAAAGATATTGTAAGTATCATTAAATTAAATTTATAATTAAATCAATGTATACATTTTAAGATTTTAATTTAAATCTATACCAACAATATTGGTACATAATATATATAGTTTGTAAATTAATAGGCTGCTTTAATCTAAAGTCCATGTCCAGGAAATTTGAAAATCCTCCTTTGCAGGGTTGTGCCGCACTGCAAAGGTTCACTGCTCATTTAGTCTAAAAAAGAGGAGAAATGCTTTAACTTACCTGATCTTCTGCTCACCCCACCGATGCCACTCTGGTATGGACTGTCCCTCAACATCATCATGTCCATTGCAAAGCTATGGACCTTGCATCTATTTTGATCAGGACCTTAGACCTGTGGAGGATGGGGGAGAAGACGCTGTAGGGACTGGTCTAACAGCTTGGAGGAGTGGAGGATCACATAAGTAGATCTTCTTTATGTTCCCTAGAAAGAGCAATTAACCCTTACAGTGCAGGTGCAGCCCCACCACAAGGGGTAATATTTACATTTGCTGCAGTTGAGCTTTAATTACTTCCATACAGGGTCAATTCTGGCATTCCTCTCCTAAAAAAGAAACCATCATTTTTTCGCTAGAAAATTACTCAGAACCTCCAAACATGATATATATTTAATATATATCATGTTTCGGGGTTCTGAGTAATTTTCTAGCCAAAAAAATTATGGTTTCTTATATATATATATATATAGATATATATATCTATCTATATATATATATATATATCTATATATATATATATCTACAGTAGTTCACAAAAGTGAGTACACCCCTCACATTTTTGTAAATATTTTATTCTATATTTTCATGTGACAACACTGAAGAAATGACACTTTACTACAATGTAAAGTAGTGAGTGCACAGCTTGTATAACAGTGTAAATTTGCTGTCCCCTCAAAATAACTCAATACACAGCCGTTAATGTCTAAACCACTGGCAACAAAGGTGAGTACTGACGCTGCATCCATCAAGCCGAGTATAAATTGTTTTTTAATCAATCCATACTTCTCTTTTAAGGACTGGTAGTCTGCGATTTCATAAAAGTTTAGGTTAGGTACACTTTAAAGTTTTTTTAGATAGGTATGGGAATGTGATTCACTTAATAATGTAAGCTTCAGAAGCATCTTTACATAAAGTGGAAATGTTACATATGTATTTAGAATTATATCTTTTTGGGGCACATACACGGCTTTTGAAGATGGCGGACTTCTTCTAGACAAGCTCCAGTCCCGACCCGCTCTCTGCAGCCCCCGTTCCTCTCCACACAGCCATGATTGCTCTGGGGGTAAGCTCTTTCACTCCCCCAACACCCCGCACACTTCATGGGCAAAATCGGGTGTCAGAAATCCACCGCCCCAACGCAGCATGAGACGCTGCCTCCTTCCACCATGGAGCAGTTCCCCAGCCCGGAGTACACAGGGGGATCCAGAGGTGCTGCTAGGCACTTTTCTGGGGGATGATCCATCTGCTCCTACTCAGCCAGGCAGCAGCCCCACCATACCCCCCCCCCCCCAAAAGTCCACATTGACACCTAAGCTCCTGGATCAGAAGCTCCAGGCCCTATTACACCAGCTAACTCACACTATTTCCCAGGCAGTGGGGAAAATATCTCAGGAACTGAAAGGTGAAATTGATCAGCTGGGAGAGCGCACTGACAATTTAGAGACTAAATTTGAGGATTTGGTCCAGTATGTTCATGAGCTAGAAGAAGAAAATTCTACCCTTAAACATGCAGTCTCTCAACTTCAGTCTCAACAAGAAGATTTGGAGAATAGAGAGAGGCACCAAAATCTGCGTATACGGGAGTCCCGGAAACTATACGTGACAATAATTTGCATTTATATCTCCTGGGCCTATTAACTTAACGTTAATTCCCCAAGATGTTTGAAACTACTTACCTGCCAAGTTTCTTCATAAACTGTGTGCAAGTGTACCTAGAAGAATTGATGCAGTTTTGAAGGCAAGGGGCGGTCGCACCAAATATTGGGTGATTTGGATTGCTCTTCTGTTCATTTACTTTCCATTTTGTTAATTGATAAAAAAAAATTAACTAATAACACATTCTTAATGCATTTTTCCACACTTTTTTTTTTTTTGCAAAAGGCGGACTAAGCTTATAATGATTAGAGAACTGCATTAAAGCAGTAGTAAACTCATGTAAAAAAAAAAAAACGTTTCTTCCTGCAAGGCAATATCATAAGGTGCTAATATGCGCCGCATACTAGAACATTTGTGAGAGACTTACCTTGAAATTAAGCCCTCCAGCAGCACGCTGTCACCGCTGCAGAGGCTTCCATCTTCACACAGTCTTCCTTCTGTGTTTGTGGGCTGCCGCGGCTTAAATGGTGGAATCACAATGCCATCACTCCAACTCTGAAGGAATGGCACAGATATGCTGTGCCTTCAGAGCGCATGCGCAGGTGACGTCACCGGCTGCTACTCACTAGAATATCTCCCAAACGGTGCACGTTTAGGAAATATTCATTTTACCTACAGGTAAGCTTTATTATAAGCTTACCTGTAGGTAAAAATAAAGAGAGTTTACTACCACTTTAATTTGTGCCTTTTATATTTTTCTGGCGTTCAGTTTTAATAAAAGGTGCAGATTTAAAAATATTACACATTCTTTAAAATTAAATAAACATGTTAAAAGAGCATTAACCAATCCTGTTTTGGCTATTCTTCTATTCTGGGTTACACAAGTGCATTTACTGTGAAACACAGGATCTAAACTCAAAACCCACCTACACTATTGATTCCACCACTGCTCCAAGGTATGTGCAAGAGAAATCACTTAATGAAGCTGCCACTTTGAATATAATTAAATATTAACACATCTACCGTAGTAAGTTAAATAAAAATGTGTACACAGGACAAAGTGGTAATGACGAAACAAGTCGGACGTGGCTTTACCGCAAGCAGGAGTGACGCAATACGTAATACCGGAAGTGACGTTCCGGCGGAGATGACATTGGTTGGGTAAGACACAGCTTACAATATGCTGGGTCTGCCGTGACCGCTGTATGATATGCTACACTACATGCAATGTTATAATGTGCATAATGTGAGTGCAATATTTGGAGCTTTCAATTCTATCTTAATAAATATTTGTCAAAAGTTCCTGCACAATTGAAGTTTTTTTGTTTTTGCACATATGGATTGCCTGTGAGTTACCATTGAAGATTTGAGACCGGGGCGAAGTTCCATTTAGCCCTTATAGGGATGATGCCTGATTTGCCGAGCATGAGAACACAAGGCATTTATTTCTGGTGAGTTGACACCTATGGGGGAGCGGTGTCATGATTTTCACGTGGTGTGGGGGAAAGCTCTCAAGCAGGATTATTTTATCACAATTATTTTATTGAACACTCTATGTTCTGTTAAATGGAGGAATTATATTTTTTTGGACTTTTTATTCACTTCAGTCACTGGGTGATATTATTATATGTGTTTATGGCACATGCTAATTGGATATAGCTCCACTATTTACACCTATGTTTTTATTTGTCTTACTACGGTAGATGTATTGACATTTTCTAATGTACTCTAAAGTGTCCCAAAGTCAGCTATTAGCTGGCAGGGTAGAGTCAAGCAGCAGTCGAGAAGAATCCCAACGACCTTGTCACTATTCGCAGCTGACACCTGGCTCTGTCTCACTGCATGCGGCTAAGAGACGATGACTGCAGCCAGCGCTGACTGATTAGCAGTAATATGATTGGTCAGCTCTTGGTCTTTGCGCTGATGTAGGACAGATGCAGCGTTCAAAGGATGCTAAAGCATCAGGGTGAGTAGGAATGTTTAATTGTTTTATGTCCTCAAACTTCTCCTCTAAAGCCTTTACGAGATTTTAATTATTAGTATTACAAAACTTGAGATGGATGTAGTTTTATCTGATGATGTGTGAAGAAACATAATAACTATATTGGCCTCTCTTCCTCTGTTACCCATAGATACCGGTTTATTGTATCTAATGTTACATTTGGCTCTGCCTTCATTCTTTCATTGCAATAAATTGTGATAACGAAGTGACATGGCTGTGCCTGCTGCAAGATGATCTTTAAATACAACTGCCATTGCTTTTTGCACTGCCTGAAAAGGCCCAGTAGCCTTCAATGATTACAAACCCTTCCTCAGTCCCTCTGGAAACCAAGAACAAAAGAAAATGGTCTACTAGCTGCCTCTGTTATGCTGCACCTCCATCCCTATACATCATACAATAAAAACAAAGAGCACCCATGGAACTTTGAATGAGGCGAGCATGAGGTCAAACAACCATAATAGAAGTAAATTAATTGAATGTTTACATATGAACAACATTGTAAAAACAGACACGGTCATCAAATATGCAGGTAATGGCATGATGGTAAATGCTTACAACCAGAGACACGTAAATATGATAACAATGCAATAATAGTATGAGCGTACCGTGCTTCTAATGCTCGACACGTTTCGCAAGCTCTGCTCACTTCCTCAGGAGTGGATGCAGGGCATCTATAAAATAGATTGTAATTAGGATCTAACACAAAGTAGGTGGTTGTGATTGGACAGAAGTGGGGGGGCCTAATGGGGACCCATGGGTGTTCTTTGTTTTTATTGTACTCTGGAAACCAAGGAACCACATGTTTTGAATAATGCCAATGGCAAACTGCACACTCTGCCCTTTATTACAATAGACTATGAAACCATTACAGTAATTGTCTGAAGACAGCTTCATTATTATATTAGGATGGATTTGTTGGCTAATGATGTAACACATGTCATTGGTAACACAATGATCGAGTATATGCTAATATTAAAGGGGTTGTAAAGTCTAAACTTTTTGTACCTTAATGCATTCCTTGCATTAAGGTAAAAAATGCTAAGGTGTCAGCATTGCCCCCTCAGCACGCCTTTACTTACTTGAAACCTCATTTGATTCAGTGCAGTGCATGTCTGCAGATCTTTTCTCCCCTCACTTTCTGGTCTCACTGGCTCCCAGTGCTGTTAATCAAAGCCAGCGACGATGAAGTGGGGGACGGGGCCGAGTCCCACTGTCTGTGTCAATGGATGCAGCAGAGGGACTCAGGTGCGAACACGCACAAGTGACCCATGGGGAGCGGCTTCCCGTGAGGGCACTATCCAGAGAGAAGGGGCCAGGAGTACAGGTGGGGGACCCCGCCAACTCTGTGCGATTCCATTGCACAGAGTAGGTAAGTATCCACCTCCCACCCGGCCACTGTACATATACGGCCGGGTGGGAGCTTCCCCGTTCTGACAGGACGTATATATACGTCCTGCAGAACGGGAGCTCGCAGAGCGGGCACGTGCCGCGCTGCTGCTGGATCCTGTGATCATTATGATCACAGGATCCAGCTGAGCGGAGATCGGGATACGGGCGCAGTGACTGGCCCTCCCGATCATGTGACGGCTGTGTCCAATCACAGCCGTCACATTGTAAACAGAGACGAGCGTCTCTGTGACAGTTCTCCCCCGCCGAGCTCAGTGAGAGCTCAGTGTGGGGGGGGGGGGGTGCTGCAGCTATGTGACAGCTCTCTGCATGGTGAGGATTTCATGCAGAAAGCTGTCACAGATCGCCCCCCACACAGTGCACCAAGCACACTGATACCCCTGTCCACATACATGTCAGTGTCCCCATAAAACAGCCCCCAAAACATCTGTATGTCCCCAATCACATCTGTCACCATACACAAAACAACATCTGTCACAGTCCCCAAACATCTGTATGTCCCCGTCACATCTGTCACAGTCCCCGTCACATCTGTCTGTCCGCCAACACCAAATAAACTCCAATTTGGGTTATTTTTACCAAAGAAATGTAGCAGTATCATTTTTGGTCAAAATTTATCAAGAGAAATTACTTATTTGCAAAATTTTATAACAGAAACGCAGAAAAATGCATTGTTTTTGAAATTTTTTTGTCTTTTTTTAATTTATAGCGCAAAAAATAAAAAACCCAGGGGTGATTAAATACCACCAAAAGAAAGCTCTATTTGTGTGAAAAAAATGATAAAAATTTCATATGGGTACAGTGTCGCATGACCGCGCAATTGTCATTCAAACTGCAACAGCGCTGAAAGCTGAAAATTGGTCCAGGAAGGAAGGGGGTTTAAGTGCCCAGTATTGAAGTGGTTAAAGACATGTTATTTTTTTTTTTAAATGTACCTTTACAACCCCTTTGAACTAAGATCTGTTATAACAAATGTTAAAGCAATATTAAAGCCTTATTTTTTGTCGTTTTTTTTTTTTACCTGCTCTGTGCAGTGGTTGTGCACAGAGCAGCCTGGCTCCTCCTCTTCTCAGGTCCCATGCCTGAGCCCCTGGCTCCTGACAGGTGCCCCCACAGCAAGCAACTTGCTCAGGGGGCACCCAAGCATGCATGCTCCCAAGCTGCGGCTCTGTGTGTCCATTCGCAGACGGAGCAATGGCTTGCCCCCCCCCTGCCTCCTGATTGGCTCACTGGCTGTGATTGATAGCAGCAGGAGCCAATGGCTCCCATTGCTGCCAAAAGCCAATCAGGAGTGGGAGTCCCCAGAGAGACAAGACTCTCATGAACATCGCTGGATCGCGAGGGCTCAGGTAAGTATTGGGGGGGTTGGGGGGGGGGGGGGGCTGCTGCACACAGAAGGGTTTTTACCTTCATGCATAGAACTCAAAGTTTGCCAGCAGAACATTGCCAAAGCATCACACTGCCTCTGCCTGCTTGCCTTCTTCTCATACTGCATCTTGCTCAATCTCTACCCCAGGTAAGAGATGCACATGCATCTGGCCATCCACATGGCCTAAAAGAAAATGTGATTCTTCAGAGCAGGCAGCCTTCTTCCATTGCTCTGTCATCCAGTCCTGATGCTTACGTGCCCATTGTAGGAGCTTTTGGCTGTGGAGATTAGTCAACATAGGTACCCTGACTGGTC
This sequence comes from Glandirana rugosa, assembly GCA_018402905.1. Classification (NCBI taxonomy): domain Eukaryota; kingdom Metazoa; phylum Chordata; class Amphibia; order Anura; family Ranidae; genus Glandirana; species Glandirana rugosa. The sequence goes on from BLSH010033236.1 coordinate 916,424, forward strand.
TGCGACAACACAGCCCCATATGCAACAAACTGCAATGGCCATTTTTCAGCTTCCAACACATCAACTTCAGGGACAACATGTTTACTGCCTGTCTAATATATCCACTGACTTTCAGATGCTATTGTAATGAGATAATCAATGTTATTCACTTAACCTGTTAGACCCATTTTACACAGGCTTTCCTATCAGGTCCGTCTGTCAATTTTTCAGGCTGACCTGATCGGACACTCCATTCAACCCTATGGAGCAGTTCATGCCAGCGGTGAAATGTCCGCTGACACCCGCTGCTATCGGTCCGATCCGGTTTGTGAAATCCAGATGGATGGTAGTCCTATTTTCCATCCAATCTGATCGGATTGGATTGGATGAGATCAGATGAAAATATACAGGTTGTCTGTTTTTCATCCGACCTCCCCATAGAGGAGAGCGGGACTCTGACAGGTCCATCGCTGCACAGTAAGCCGGACCTGTCGTCTGCCTGCTCAGCAGGGATCATAAGGTTAAGGCTGATCACTGTATGTTTACAACATATTTCTCTACCCATAGATTTAATGAGAGCTTTACCACTTCCCGACCGCCCGGCGTCAAATGGTTCGATATCACGAATCGCCGTCACCTGAAGGTGGGCGTGGGAGTGAGTGTTGTGGCCTCTCACTGTGAAGCGGGGGAGACAATCAACGGTGGGGGTGGACTCGATGTCTGCTGGCCACCCGCGAGTGACAGAACGGGAGTCCATGTATGTAAACACACAAATCTCCGTTCTGACAGGGGAGAGGAGTGTAATCGTAGGCTTTCTGTATATGGGGGCAGATATCACTTTCCTCCCCCAGTCAGCCCAGCCCCCACACATTTAGAAACACATCCCGGGGAACACACTTAACCCTTTGATCGCCCCCTAGTGTTAACCCATTCACCCTGCCAGTGACATTTACACAGTAATCAGTGCATTTTCATAGCACTGATTACTGTATACATGCCAATGATCACAAAAAAGTGTCAAAAGTGTCCGACAGGTCCGCTGCAATGTCGCAGTCCCGATAAAAATCACAGATTGCTGCCATTACTAGTAAAAAATAAAATAAAAACCCCATAAATGAATTCTTGTTCATAAGCACGGCAACTTTTGCGCAAACCAATCAATATACGCTGATTGTGATTTTTTTTTACCAAAAATAGGAATAAATTTGTTTTTTTATATTTTTTTTAGATATGTATTATAGCAAAAAGTAAGAAATATTGTGTGTTTTTTTCAAAATTGTCGCTATTTTTTTGTTTATAGCGGTGATCAGAAATGATGCAAAGGTGATCAAATACCACCAAAAGAAAGCTCTATTTGTGGGGAAAAAAGGAAACAAATTTTGTTTTTGGTACAACGTCGCATGACCGCGCAATTGTCAGTTAAAGCAACGCAGTGCCGAATCGCAAAAAGTGCTCTGGTCCTAAAGTGGGAAATCCTTCCGGGGCTGAAATGGTTAAGCCTTGCATTGAGGGTTGGGGTAGGAAGGGGGGCCCTGCAAGGGCAATTTTCTCTTGCTATATGGAGTGAGGCTTTAATTGGAGCGGTGATGTGACAGATGGCACGGGTAACACAATACTGTACTGATGCTTGAGTATGTTTTAATATAATTTTTAACCAAAGTCTGTCATAACAAATGTTAATTTCCCTGTGGTTTTTCACCAATGCAAACATTTAAATAGGGAATGTAACTCAAACCGTTACAACAAGAATAGTTTAAATGTTACAGAACATGGCATTTGCAGATGAAAGTAATTGACAAAAAATGGATTTTCAGCCTACTTAGAGATTATAAATGCAAAAGAAATAATTCTTCTAACTTATACACATAAAAATATTATGACGGTTAAAAAAAATGATTACTGTATGTGAAAAATCTGCCATCAAGACCAACAGCAAATACTTCATGGAGTGTGCAAAATGTTAAGAAAATACTTTAATTGGAGACTCAATTGAACTAGATACCCCATTTTACATTTAGTTACATCCATTAATTTAATGAAACCAGGTTTATATTTAACCACTTGCTGATGGTATAACTTACATATACAGCGACAAGTTGGCACTGCTGTGGTACTAGGTACATGATCCAACACTTCTGGGTAGGAAGTGTGCATGCAAGTCGCCGGTGGCCCTCTCCCCCTGTGATTATACACAGCGGGAGCTGATCTGCAGGTACCGTGGACTCAATATCCACCGGTACCCACCGATCATCCAGCACAGAGGCAGAAAACAAGGCAAAGGTAAACAAGGAAGATTGCTGTTCTGACAGGAGGAAAGGCATGGATCTCTGCAAAGCAGGGGCTAGGATCCATGTCTTCCCCTAGTAAAAGCCCCTCCCACAATACACTAAAATACACTAGGAACACAGTTAACTCTTTGATCGCCCCTAATGTTAACCCCTCCCAGCCAGTGTCATTAGTACAGTGACAGTGCAAATTTTTAGTACTGATCGCTGTATTATTGTCACTGGTCCTCAAAAAGTGTCAGAAGTGTCAGTTAGAGGCTGATTGTCCGCCGCAATATTGCAGTCCCACTATAAGTCGCTGATCGCCGCCATCACTAGTAAAAAAAAATAAATAAAAATATCCCATAGTTTGTAGATGCTATAACTTTTGCACAAACCAATCAATATACGCTTATTGGGATTTTTTTTTACCTAAAATATGTAGCAGAATACATATTGGGCTAAATTGATCAAGAAATTAGATATTTTACGTTTTTTTTAATTGGGTATGTTTTATAGCAGAAAACAAAAAATATTGTTTTGGGGTTTTTATTCAAAATTGTCAACCTTTTTTTGTTTATAGCGCAAAAGATAAAAAACGCAGGTGATCGAATACCACCAAAAGAAATCTCTATTTGTGGGAAAAGGACACAAATTTAATTTGGGTACAGCGTTGCATGACTGCATAATTGTCAGTTAAAATAACGCAGTGCTGTAACACAAAAGATGGCCTCGTCAGGAAGGGGGGGGGGGGATCTTATGGAGCTTAATTCTGGAATGGGGTTGAGCTCAGAAATGGGAGGGGGGGCGCTCATCGTTCTTACACACAATGCATTACTTCTGGTCCTGCATTGTACTTGATGATGTCAGAAAACCTGTAACCAGTGGAGGGAAGAACGGAAATGGTCTAGGGCAGTGATGGCGAACCTTAGCACCCCAAATATAGTTGCAAAACATCTGGGGTGCCAAGGTTCGCCATCACTAGTCTAGGGGGACCAGCTGCAGAGGGTGGGGGAACCTGTGGCACAATGAGGAATAAGGTTAAGTATTTCAACTTATTTCCCCTCACATTTAATGCATGGGCTTTTTTTTCTCCTATCTCAATGGGAATTTATTGAGGAAATTAACTCATTTTGATAGCAGCCATAGTACACGGATATTATGGGTTATGTTAAAGTGACATTATTATTAGGGAAGTAAAAGGGTTGTCAATGCTGACCTCCTGAAGAAAATGCTAGTGGCATGGCTAGTGTTGTTGTTCAGTCGTTTAGTCGTGTTTGACACCTCGTGACCTCATGCACCACAGCGCGCCAGGCTTTTCTGTCCTCCACTGCTTCCATACATAAAGTGTATGTAAACCTAAAAAATCTATATGGTTCCTTTTACTTATAGAAGTAGTGCAAGTTATGCTAAAGCACTTGGTGATCCTGCAGGTCTCCCTGAGAATGAAAGGTTTCCTGTTTGTGCCTGACCACGCCAACAATGGAAGCAGATCCATGCTAGTGAGATCAGGCTGTGTATATTCTTCTTTACTGGGACTTACAAGATGCCATGCCAATGCATGGTGTGCCTGTACTCCAAAGTCAACACTTACACCACCACCCAGCCTTACTCAGGTTGAATGACAGCTACACTGGCCAGATTTTTCCAATGTAACCACACACACCCCCACCCCTACAGAAAAGAGATGGGAATTTCTTTTTGGTCTGTTAACCTCCCTGGCGGTAATCCCGAGTGTGGCTCGGGGTGGAATTTCAGTACCATTAGCGGTAACCCCGAGCCACACTCGGGATTGCATTGCTGGATCCAGGCAGCGCTACTTACCTTGTCCCCTGGATCCAGCGATGTCCCCCGCTGTGTCCGCCGCCAGATGACTCCTTTGTGCCGGGCTCCGTTCCCTGCGAGCGTTGCGTCGCACGGGGACGGAGACCGGCGGGAAATTCAAAAAAGTGAAACACACACAGCACATACAGTACACTGTAATCTTATAGATTACATTACTGTATGAAATCATTACACATCCCCTTTGTCCCTAGTGGTTTGCCCAGTGCCCTGCATGCACTTTTATATTATTTATGTCATTCTTTTTACCTGGAAACTTGAGAATGTCCATGGCATCCAAAAAGTGTCCCTTTACGTCAAAAGTGGTTTTTGATCAGCTAGAAAACCCCCGATAGTAAATAAGAATCATTTGCAGAATTGAGTGATATTGATTTTTGGGGAAATTTATCATCAGACACCGAAAGTGACGACAGCGACAATTCTGCAAATTAGCAAATTTCAGTGTTTTTGGTTTGATTACATTATTGAATACATTTTATTACTATTACGTTATTATTTTTGATAATTATTTTTAGTTATTTATTATATTATAATTTATGATTTCATTTTTCAAACTTTATCAGACCCAGGATGTCTACTAGTCTCTTGTTTGGACAGATTTAAGTGAGTTATTGCTAAGAATTACAGGCCTACAATATAAAACGCCAAATTTTCATGCAAAATAATCATACCGCTTTCAGCACCAAAAATCTGAAATAATCATACCGCCAGGGAGGTTAAATATATTATTGGGATTATTTTGTTATGTTTGTTTGATAAATGAAATAAACTGATGATCATGTCAGACATTCAGAGCTGTCCTACATCCTCTCCACACGTCCTGTGTTATCTCATTAAGCCTATTTAGCCCACCTAGTTCTTATCATAAGTTACATAATGGTTAGCCTTTATGTTATAGATATCTGAGAACAAGCATGGTTGAGTAGTTTACCAAAAGACACTTGGCAGGGCTGGCACCACTCAACCACATATTCCATGAAAATGTTGTGTGTGTGTTTCAGCCCACAACAGAGCTAAGAGCTGAGTGCTTTATTGGCATACTAGTGGTATTTTTCTGTCCTTGCTGGGTTTTTAAAGAAATGAAACACAGGGAAATGTGCATGTATTACAGAAATGTACTGCATATGTGTTTTTACACTTTAAGCATAACCTTAAAATTTAACCTAAGTGGTAACCCCCTAAAATCATAAACCTAAACTCTAACCCCTGAACATAACAGTAGCATTCATCTCTAATACTAAAGCAATGTACCTTGTCAATGCCAAAATTATAAGGACATCCTGCTCTGAGATCTGTGCCAAAAACTCCTGGCCCCCGCATGAAAAACAACTAAAAACAACCTATGCCAAGATTAAGGCTTTAAAAGCAACCAACCAACTAACTGATCAGACAGCTAAGTTTTAGAGCAGTTGGAATGTATTCTAAGTTTAAAGAGTGTGTCTCTGGATCAGGGCTTTCAGAAATGTTTGAAGTAAATATCAAGGCCAAAAAGCGTATGAAATACATCTCTGCAGTTCATGCATATTGCTCCATTTTCTTTTCTTTAAAATGCTGCAAGTGCAGAACATTACCTGCCAATTCTGACAAATTTCCAGTGAGCCTCCAAAATCCTGTTGTGGGCTAAAAATATAGTGCATCTGTTGCCAAAAATCTCAAACAGTGTTGTCCCCACTACCTACTGGACTAAAAAGCTTGTTCCCAAACACTCTCTGTCCTTCTCCACATGTACCGCATGTACATAGTTATATCTTTCCCAACAAAAAATTGCTGCCATCTTGATTCCCATAAGCCTTCTACACACTGTCTTGGGGGTCTTGGGAGGTGTAGTTCTGGGGGAAGGAGCATGCCTAGCTCAATAGGAACTGACATAGTACCCCCTGCTGATCCTCCCTCCTAGCTGCTGCCCCTGCAAGAATTTTACAAGACGGGTGAGAACATCACAAGTGGGGTTGCACTGATACTAAGCATTTTCATGACTACATGTACTCATGTACAAATGCTCTGATACTAAAACTGATACCTTGCAGGCCTGTTTGCAGTGCAATTTTAGGTGCAGTTTCTGGTGCAATTCCAATGAAAATTGTAGTGAACCAGACTGATATTGCACAGGACTCTTTTTCAAATTGCACTGCAAACAGGCTGTAAAAACTCACTGAAACACACATGCAAACTGATGTAAAATTGACATGAAACTGATCTGAAACTGAAGTGAAACTGGTGTAAAACTGATGTCTCCGCAAGTGAAATTTGTGTGTTTTTTCCATCACTTTTCATGGATGTATGGTGTGAACAAGCCCTAAAGAATAGAGTTGAGCGAACCTCTGGAAGTTCGGGTTCTGCTGGTCCGTCCGAACTTCGGGACAAAGTCCGGGTCCGGGTCCGGACGGAACCCGAACGATCGCACGGAGCAAGCCCAAGGCAGGCCTGGGCCTGGGCCTGAAACAGGGCTTCAAGCCTGCCTGGTCGTCTTGGGCTTGAAGGTCTCCAAGCGAGTTGAGATAAGAAATCCCGAACAAGTGTGGTATGTAGGTACTTTTCACTACCTTTTTTGTGTGTTTAAAGTGAACGCCTCTGTAGTCAAAATGTGGTCAAAGTGAAGTCAAAGTCTAGTCAAAGTACAGTTAAAATGTAGTCAAACGTACACACAAAGTCACTCAAAAATGTCGGACAAACGTCACGTTAAACTTTTTCTCAGGACACGTTATAGTCAGACCAAGTGATGTTAAAAGTAACCTTAACGTGGT
>BLSH010033253.1:16793-38801 GCA_018402905.1 Glandirana rugosa
GACGCACGTCTCTGTGTCAGTTTCCCCCCCGCCGAGCTCAGTGAGAGCTCAGTGCGGGGGAGGAGGGGGGAAGCTGCAGCTATGTGACAGCCCTCTGCATGAAAATGATTTCATACAGAGAGCTCTCACAGATCGCCCCCCACACAGTGCACCAAGCACCAGTGATACCCCTGTCCCCATACATGTCAGTGTCCCCATAAAACAGTCCCCAAAACATCTGTATGTCCCCCATCACATCTGTCACCATACACAAAACCTCTGTCTGTCCCCGTCACATCTGTCACAGTGCACAAAACATCTGTCTGTCCCCGTCACATCTGTCACCATACACAAAACAACTATGTCCCCGTCACATCTGTCACAGTGCACAAAACATCTGTATGTCCCCCATCACATCTGTCACCATACACAAAACCTCTGTCTGTCCCCGTCACATCTGTCACAGTGCACAAAACATCTGTCTTTCCCTGTCACATCTGTCACCATACACAAAACATCTGTCTGTCCCCGTCACATCTGTCACAGTGCACAAAACATCTGTCTTTCCCTGTCACATCTGTCACCATACACAAAACATCTGTAAGTCCCCAAAACATCTGTCTGTCCGCCAACACCAAATAAACCCCAATTTGGGTTATTTTTACCAAAAAATGTAGCAGTATCATTTTTGATCAAAATTTATGAAGAGAAATTACTTATTTGCAAAATTTTATAACAGAAACGAAGAGAAATGCATTGTTTTTGAAAATTTTCAGTCTTTTTAATTTGTAGCACAAAAAATAAAAAACCCAAAGGTGATTAAATACCACCAAAAGAAAGCACTATTTGTGAGAAAAAAATTATAAAAATGTCATATGGGTACAGTGTTGCATGACCGCGTAATTGTCATTCAAACTGAAACAGCGCTGAAAGCTGAAAATTGGTCCGGGAAGGAAGGAGGTTTAAGTGCCCAGTATTGAAGTGGTTGAAAATGGTTGTTTAGCCACATTTTACATGCCGCGTTTAGGCGCAATTTGCCGCGTTCGCATCTAGAAGCGTTTTTTCTTCTATTAAATGAAAACTCCGGTAAAAAAACGCTGCTAAACATGAGTTACCTCGTTTAGCAGCATCTACAAGCTGTTACAGGCATTTGGCGTTTCAAATGCCTCTGAATTTCCATCCAGGGTTCCAAAAAAAGCTTCTTAGCTCAACTGCCTAGACTGTAAACGGCCCTGTATACAAGTACTGATAAGCAGTGGCGGCTGGTGAAGTTTTAGGATGGAGGGGGGGCGACAGGCCCCGCCTTTATTTTTTGACCCCTCTTACTTCTAATAAGCCCCACCCCTTATAGAATCCACCCGCTCCGTCCCCTGTATTCCACATATTGTGTCAGGAGTACACAGCTCAGCATCAAAGGACACAGTATACAGCTCAGCATCACAGGACAAAGTATACAGCCCCAGCATCACAGGACACAGTATACAGCCCCAGCATCACAGGACACAGTTTACAGCTCAGCATCACAGGTGGGGTATATAACAGCCAGTATCACAGGACACAGTATAGAGCCCCAGCATCACAGGTAGGGGTATATAGCGGCCAGTATTACAGGACACAGCATAGAGCCCCAGCATCACAGGTAGGGGTATATAGCAGCCAATATCACAGGTGGGGTAAATTTCAGCCAATAACACAGGTATGGGTAAATTGCAGCCAATATCACAAGTGGAGGTAAATTGCAGCCAGTATCACAGGTGGGGTTAATTGCAGCCAATATCACAAGTGGTCGTAAATTGCAGCCAATATCACAGGTGGGATAAATTGCAGCCAATATCACAGGTGGGGTAAATTGCAGCTAATATCAAAGGTGGGGTATATTGCAGCCAATAATACAGGTGGGGGGAAATTGCAGCCAATAACACAGGTGGGGGTAAATTTCAGCCAATATCACAGGTGGGGTAAATTGCAGCCAATATCACAGGTGGGGTAAATTGCAGCCAATATCACAGGTGGGGTATATTGCAACCAATATCACAGGTGGGGGTAAATTGCAGCCAATATCAGAGGTGGGGTAAAGTGCAACCAGTATCACAGGTGGGGTAAAGTGCAGCCAATAACACAGGTGGGGTTACATTGCAGCCAATAATACAGATGGGGCTAAATTGCAGCCAGTATCAGAGGTGGGGGTAAATTGCAGCCAATAACACAGGTGGGGGTAAATTACAACCAATATCACAGGTGGGAGTAAATTGCAGCCAATAACACAGATGGGGTAAATTTCAGCCAATATCACAGGTGGGGTAAATTGCAGCCAATATCACAGGTGGGGTAAATTGCAACCAATATCACAGGTGGAGGTAAATTGCAGCCAATATGACAGGCGGAGCTAAATTGCAGCCAGTATCAGAGGTTGGGGTAAATTGCAGCCAATAACACAGCTGGGGTTAAATTGCAGCCAATATCACAGGTGGGGGTAAATTGTAGCCAATATCACAGGTGGGGTAAATTGCAGCCAATAACACAGGTGGGGTTAAATTGCAGCCAATATCACAGGTGGGGGTAAATTGCAGCCAATAACACAGGTGGGGTTAAATTGCAGCCAATATCACAGGTGGGGGTAAATTGTAGGCAATATCACAGGTGGGGTAAATTGCAGCCAATTTCACAGGTGGGTACATTGCAATCAATATCACAGGCGGGGTACATTGCAGCCAATATCACAGGTGAGGGTACATTGCAGCCGATATCACAGGTGGGGGTACATTGCAGCCAATATCACAGGTGGGATACAAAATGCAGACACACACCCCCCCACCCCCGAAGTCGGGACAAGTCCCGCACTTACCCCATCTAATAGGCAGGCAGGAGTGTGCAGAGAGCATGCTGGAGCCTGGAGTGGATGGTCAGTGGCGTAGGAGTCGGGACTGAAACCCGGTGGGGGTGCTGCACATCCGCCACAGTCCCGCCCCCACCCACAGCATCCAATGCCAGTCAGTCACTGGCTCAGGGCAGCGAATCAGACTGTGTGTGGTCGCTTGTTCAGCGCACAAACATAGTCTTTAATGGCTGACCAATCTGCTCACTACTTGCTGTCACCAGACAGCAAGGAGCCGAGAAAAAAAAAAAAAGAAAAGTCAATATACCGGCGCCTCCTGTAGGGGGTCGGGCTGTTTTTTTTTTTTTTTTTTTTCTTGTCAGCGGCGGGAAAGCTGATAAGATAACAGTGGAGAGTTCTGGGGTAGCTGAAATAAACGCCCAACTGCTCCCAAAACATCAGTTTACCAGCAGCAGTGTACATGAGGCCTTAATTGAGCCAAAGAGTGACTGTGACCATGTGCCTAGCTGCAGGGCTACTACTGGGAAAAGAAACCTAAGCATCTTTCTAGCTACATCTGCCTCTGATGACTCTAGCATAACGTCTCTTTATGTCTTTTCTCTTCATGGATGCATGGAGGTTGGTTTACTAAAGGAAAATACAGTTCACTTTGCAATTACAGTTGCACTCTGCAAGGGAATTTTCCCCAGAGCTTAGTGAAAGAGGTGAAGCACTGCTGACATCACTCAACCATGTACAGCCCAGAAAGCTGTTTTTTTCCTTTGCACATGATTGGGTATACTTTGAAAAGTAATGATTTTCACTTGCAAAGTGAAGAGTGCACGTGCCTTTAGTAAACCAACCCCATGGTCTCCAGCCATAGCTTACTCACACAGAGGCTCTACCCTCTAAGCACAGGCTCCCTGGGGCCTCAATGCCAGGCACACAGTCTTTTTTACAGAGCTCCTATTCCCAGAGGGAAGGGCTAACAAGGACACTCTCTACCAGACATTCTCTCCCCAAAGGGAAGAGCTACACAAGGACAATTGCAAAACATTGCCTCCCTGTTTTGTCAAAGCAATGAAGCTCATCAGGGTTGGCCAGCTTACACAATATACAGGACTCTAGGGGGTTGGTTGGCAAATACAGTCACAGGTCACTTTATTAGGTACACCTGTTTAATTGCTTGGTAACACAAATTGCTAATCAGTCAATCACATGGCAGCAACTCTTTGCCTTTAGTCATTTAGACGCAGTGAAGATGACTTGCTGAAGTTCAAAGTGAGCATCAGAATAGGGAAGAAAGGGGTTTTAAGTGACTTTGAAAGTGGTATGGTTGTTGGTGCCAGCTGGGCTGGTCCGAGTGTTCCAAAAACTTCTGATCTACTAGGATTTTCATGCACAACCATCTCTAGGGTTTAACAGAGAATGGTCTGAAAAAGAGCAAATATTCAGTGAGCAGCAGTTGTGTGGATGAAAATTATTTGTTGATGCCAGAGTTCAGAGGAGAATGGGCAGACTGGTTTGAGATAAAAAGGCATCTGTAACTCAAATATCCACTTGTTACAACTAATGTATTCAGAATAACATCTCTGAATGCACAACACTTCGATCCTTGAAGCAGATGGGCTACAGCAGCAAAAGACCACACCGGGTGCCACATTTGACAGCTAACAGGAAACTGAGGTTACACTTGGCACAGGATTGCCAATATTTGACAACAGAAGATTGGAAAAACGTTGCCTGATCTGATGGGTCTCGATTTCAGCTGCCACATTCAGATGGTAAGGTCAGAATTAGGTGTAAACATGAAAGCATGGATCATTCTGCCTTCTATCAATGGTTCAGGCTGATGGTGGTGGTGTAATGGTGTGGGAGATATTTTCTTGGCACACTTTGGGCCCCTTAGTACCAATTTAACATTGTTTAAACGCCACGGCCTACCTGAGTATTGCTGTTGACCATGTCCTTTGTTTTATGACTACAGTGTCCCCATCTTCTGATGGCTCCTTCCAGCAGGATAATGCACCATGTTACATAGCTCAAATCATCTCACACTAATGAGTTCACTGTACTCCAATGTGGCCTCCACAGTCACCAGATCTCAATCCAATAGAGCACCTTTGGGATGTGGTGGAATGGGAGATTCACATCATGGATGTGCAGCCAACAAATCTGCAGTAACTGCATGATGCTATCATATCAATATGGACCAACATATCTGAGGAATGTTTCCAAAACCTTGTTGAATCTATGCCACTAAGGATTAAGGCAGTTCTGAAGGCAAAACCTACTAGCAATGTGTACCTAATAAAGTGGCCGGTGAGTGTATGCTGTTCACATTGGAAGTGAAGTTGAACTTTGCAAAAGGATTATCCCCAGACTTTAGTTAATGTGGTGAAATGTCACTTTGCAAAGAACACTCAATGACACACAAAGAAAAATAAAGCAAAAAAATAGCTTGCATGCAATTGGATGGTGGAAGTCAGCAGAGCTTCGCCTCACTTACTAAGCTCTGTGGAAAGTTCCCTTGCAAAGTGTATCTTCCTTTGCAAAATGAACAGACAATTTTCCTTTAGTAAACAAACACCCAGGGCTCAAACCCTAATACAGAACTCTAGAGCCTCCTCAACACAGTGACTGACAGTTGAAGTAATACAGATCGTGTATACAGAAGCTCTGGAAAAACGCATTCCTATATGTATATTGTCCAGCTGGACTGGCAATGAAAGCATGGCAATGAGCCGCATCAGAACTACACAGAGCAAGCTGTCAACACAAGTTAATGAAGAAAAAGAGATTGGTACCTTAAGTGAGGTGCGTGTGAACAGCTGGAAAAAGTAAATGTGTGAATATTTCATGTATATACACAGGTGGACTCATAGCACAATACAATATGAAATGTATATTGATGTAGACAGCGGATTTTATTAAAAATCTTCATCAACAGGTAACAAGGCATACATGATTACACCAATACATTCATGTGATAAAAATGCGTTTGTCACTGATACGGTTGGATCTTAACATATAATAACCTAAATGATAAGGGTTAAGAGCTGACTTGTATGTCGATTTGAATAGAACATTACATTTTTAATACACAATTAGAAAATAGACATATGATTAACAATAATAGGGATGGAGGCACAGAGCTGTAGATTGCCGTGTGCCTCATTTAAAGTCCCACAACCTCCCCCTTTTTCAATGACTATCAACACAAGTAACTGCACAGATGTGGGATTTGTGATAGCCCTTCACTTCACTGAGAATGATATCATATCCTTGAAAGTTTGTGTAGAGTACAAACCACAACAGTGTCATTGCACAGCATTCAGCACCATCCAGAACAAAGCAATGGGACTGTCTGAAGACTATATGAGTGGCCAAGTAAGTCATTTGGCAGCTTTAGCAACAATGTCCATGTAATGGTTGCATCCAATTAAATGTATAGGTGTAATAAGAAAAAAAATGGTTATAAATACTTAAATATATTTTGTAACTTCTGTCCATTTATATACTGAAGATATTCACAGGAACTCACAAAACTGAACAAGAAGAAATATAATTCTACAAAGGTTAGTACTCACCACCAGAGAAACACCGTTGATATTTCATTACTCCATCATTACATGAAGCTGTTAGAGATCCTTGGCGTTTAAAACCTGCTTTGCATTTTACATTAATTTCTTTGTCATGTTCAAGTATCTCAGGAGCGCTTTCCTTTGGCAAAAGTTCAATGTGATTTCTCTCCAAACTGCTGGGATCAATTGTACAAGGCTCTGCAAAATATAAATCTTATTATATTATAGTTATGGTGTTAGTGTTATGGTGTTGACTACAGAAGTAATCTGTGGCACTTACTGAGACATTGAGGAAGTTCATCCCATTGACCGTTTCCACATTTTACATTTTTGTGTCCACTGAGCACAAATGTTTCTTCACATTTAATGTCCACTGAAGACCCAGGTTCATAACTGGTTTGTGTTTCAGGAGGAAGTATGGCATTTGAAATTCTCGGAGGAGGACATGGCCCTAGACAATGATTATTGAACATAGTATAGATTATAACCAGAAGTCACTATGAACTTGTAATGGTTCTAATAAACATGGAAAACAGGAGTTAGAACAATCAGAGCAAAATCATAGCACAGTGAACAGAACAGTGAGCACAAAGCAGGGAAAATGTGGAACAACAGTTTGAATAGAAAAGTCGGGATACACAGAATATCACAGTTTAGGTATGTGGAACATTTCCAGGAATCATTGGGAAACTTTGGGATTATTACTCATTTAAGTTTTGCTATTGGTGATTGCACAGGCATTTTCCTAGCAAAAGTACACCAAAAAAAAGTTCAGCAGATTGGCATTGAAGCTGGCTATGAGGGTAGACAGTAGGCATGAGTGAAATTTAAAATTTTCTGGCACATTTAGCCAATAGACAAAATGCATGGGATGAGTGAAAAGATTGCGGTCTTAACTCGGGTTCACACTTGTGCGATCTCAGAGATCGCATGTGATTCGCACCCGCACCGCAGGTGCCAATAACATGCGATCTCTGAGGAATGCAAGTTCAGCCATACAGTTGTTCTCACCCATGCGATCCGATTCAGGTGCGAGTTCATAGTTCGCACTGCGATCTGTGAACAAAACTGGGGGCGTCATTAACTTTGTAATGACACCCTCAGCAGTTCGCAGAAGGCAGTGTGAACTGCCTGGAGGAAGAATGCGATGCGGGAACCGGCTCTGTAATCACGCTGATTCCTGCATCGCACATACAGGATCTCACAAAAGTGAGTACACCCCTCACATTTTTGTTAATATTTTATTATATATTTTCATGTGACAACACTGAAGAAATGACACTTTGCTACAATGTAAAGTAGTGAGTGTACAGCTTGTATAAGAGTGTACATTTGCTGTCCCCTCAAATTAACTCAACGCACAGCCATTAATGTCTAAACCGCTGGCAACAAAAGTGAGTACACCCCTAAGTGAAAATGTCCAAATTGGGCCCAATTAGACATTTTTCCTCCCCTGGTGTCATGTGACTCGTTAGTGTAACAAGGTCTCAGGTGTGAATGGGGAGCAGGTGTGTTAAATTTGGTGTTATCACTCTCACTCTCTCATACTGGTCACTGGAAGTTCAGCGTGGCACCTCATGGCAAAGAACTCTCTAAGTATCTGAAAAAAAAGAATTGTTGCTCTACATTAAGACGACTTGGGCTTTAAGAAGATTTCCAAGACCCTGAAACCGAGCTGCAGCACGCTGGCCAAGACCATACAGTGGTTTAACAGGACAGGTTAAACATAGAACAGGCCTCGCCATTGTTGTCCAAAGAAGTTGAGTGCACATGCTCAGCGTCATATCTAGAGGTTGTCTTTGGGAAACAGACGTATGAGTGCTGCCAGCATTGCTGCAGAGGTTGAAGGGGTGGGGGATCAGCCTGTCAGTACCCAGCCCATACGCCACACACTGCATCAAATTGGTCTGCATGGCTGTCATCCCAGAAGGAAGCCTCTTCTAAAGAAGATGCACAAGAAAGCCCACAATTTGCTTAAGACTAAGGACATCTATTACTGGAACCATGTCCTGTGGTCTGATGAAACCAAGATAAATTTATTTGGTACCGATGGTGTCAAGCGTGTGTGGCGGCCAGGTGAGGAGTATAAAAACAAGTGTCTTGCCTACAGTCAAGCATTGGGGTGGAAGTGTCATGGCCTGGGGCTGCATGAGTGCTGCCAGCACTGGGAAGCTACAGTTCATTGAGGTAACCATGAATGCCAACATGTACTGTGACATAATGAAGCAGAGCATGATCCTCTCCCTTTAGAGACTGGGCCGCAGGACAGGATTCCAACATAATTACGACCTCACATCTCCAAGATGATCACTGCCTTGCTAAAAAAGCTGAGGATAAAGGTGATGAACTGGCCAAGCATGTTTCCATACCTAAACCCTATTGAGCATCTATGAGGCATCCTCAAACGGAAGGCGTTGGAGCGCAAGGTCTCTAACATCCACCAGCTCCATGATGTCGTCATGGAGGAGTGGAAGAGGACTACAATAGCAATTTGTGTGAAGCTCTGGTGAACTCCATGCCCAAGAGGGTTAAGGCAGTGCTGGAAAATAATGGTGGCCACACAAAATATTGACACTTTGGGCCAATTTGGACATTTTCACTTAGGGGTGTACTCACGTTTGTTGCCAGCGGTTTAGACATTAATGACTGTGTGTTGAGTTATTTTAGGGGCAGCTAATTTACACTGTTATACAAGCTGTACGCTCACTACATTGTAGCAAAGTATCAATACTTCAGTGTTGTCACATGACAAGATATAATAAAATATTTACAAAAATGTGAGGGGTGTACTCACTTTTGTGAGATACTGTATGTGAACTGGGGCTCAAAGTGGTTTAATGCAGAACTCCAGATTTATATTTATCTTCATAAGACAAAAATGTACCAGTTTGCCGGTACTACTGTCAATGCCAAACGTCTCCGCTGCTCATAGGAGTGCTATAGCTGTGCTATAGATCTACAGAGCATGCCATTTTGTTGGCCTTGCATTCTGTGTTGTCCCAATTGAAAAATAAGAATAGTTACAGTGTGCCCAGATGCTCATTATTGATTTTATTTCCCCTTTTTATAACAATTTTGCCAATAAAACGTGTTGCTATGCTGAAATCTTTGGGATTGAGCCCATTGCTTTGTAGCTGAATTTAGGATTTTCTGGCTGTTAGGCAGCAGAGGGTAAAAGTTGATAATTGTTACTCATTAACAAGGATGTGTGCTAAGCCCTTTTCTGTTTACTTTATACACGTATGATTGTGTTTCTTGCTTTGTGGTGGATTTTGTGTTAAAATTTGCAGATGACACCACCGTAGTGGGAAAAATAAGAGGCGGCGATGAGTCTGCATATTGAGTAGATATTGAAAATCTAGTTAGTTGGTGCAGAGAGCACAACTTGCAGTTAACTGTAGTAAAAACAAAGCAGATCAATATTGATTTTAGGAAAGTACGGGAGGTTAGCTATAAGCCGGGGGCGATTAATGGGATGGAGGTTGAGAGGGTAGAGGAGTTCTGCTTTCTAGGAACAATAATTAGGGAGGACCTGATGTGGAAAGGGCACATATCCTGTTTGGTGGGTGTAGCCATGTGCTCCCTTGAGAGTGGCTAGTAGCAGTGGCGGCTGGTGAAATTTTAGGATGTGGAGGGAGTCTGACCCCGCCCTTCCTTTTTGACCCCTCCCGCTTCTCATAAGCCCCACCTCTTATAATTTTCACCCCTTGTGTCAGGAGTATACAGCCCAGCATCAGCAGATAGGGTATACAGCATCACCAGATGGGGGTATACAGAGTCACCAGATAGCAGTATACACTTACAGAGCACCAGATAGCAGTATACAGAGTCACCATATAGCAGTATACCGAGCCCCAGATAGCAGTATACAGAGCCCCAGATAGCAGTATACAGAGTCACCATAAAGCAGTATACAGAGTCACCATATAGCAGTATACAGAGTCACCATATAGCAGTATACAGAGTCACCATATAGCAGTATACAGAGCCCCAGATAGCAGTATACAGAGCCCTAGATAGCAGTATACATAGCATCAGATAGGGTATACAGCCACCAGATAGGGGTATACAGAGTCACCATATCGCAGTATACAGAGCCCCAGATAGCGGTATACATAGCACCAGATAGGGTATACAGTCACCAGATAGGGTATACAGTCACCATATAGGGTATACAGAGTCCCAGATAGGGTATACTGTAGAGTTGAGTGAACTCGAACTGTAACGTTTGGGTTCGTACCGAACTTTCGGGTGTCCGTGTCCCGATTCCGAACCCGAACGTTTGAGAAAAACGTTAGGGTTCGGATTCAGGGTTCTGGTATTTTATCACGCATGTTGAATAGCTGCAGGGCAGCCAATCAACAAGCGTTTCACTGGTTTTCCCTAGAAGTCATCACAGCCATGCCTACTAATGGCATGGCTGTGATTAGCCAGTGCATCATGTGACCCAGACTCTATATGAGGCTGGAGTCACAGTGCTGCATGTCACATGCTCTCAGGTTAATGTAGGGAGAGGATGCTGCCAGTGCTGCGAGGGACAGATTGCAGTGATAATAACTAGGTAGAGATTACTACTACTGCTTTGAGGGACAGATTGTAGATCTATAACATCTCATCCTGCATTACAGAAAGATCTGATTACAGAACGATCTCTCATCCCGCATTACAGAACGATCTGATTACAGAACGATCTGATACTGGACTAGGTAGAGATTACTACTGCTTTGAGGGACAGATTGCAGATCTAATAACATCTCCCATTTTCTTCCTTTGTAGCCCTCTAGCATTTTCCAGGACTTTTTTACAATCGTTTTTGTGCCGAAAAGTTCGGGTCCCAATTGAATTCAATGGGGTTCGGGGTCCGGGGTAAAGTTCGGATAACGTTCGGTACCGAAAGTTCGGCCAAACCCGAACGTCCAGGTGTTCGCTCAACTCTAGTATACAGTCACCAGATGGGGTATACAGAGTCCCATATAGGGTATACAGTCACCAGATAGGGTACACAGGGTCCAAGATAGGGTACGCAGAGTCCCAGATGGTGGTATGCAGAGTCCCAGATGGTGGTATGCAGAGTCCCAGATGGTGGTATGCAGAGTCCCAGATAGATTTTTTTTTTCTTGTCAGTGGCGGGGAGGCAGCGCCCAAGCGCCCCTTATTGACCAGACGCCTCTGGCTAGTAGTAGTGGTTCACCTGATAGCTGACCTCAATCACACCATATATCACACATCCGGAGACACTGACCAGACCGGCTCTTGTTTTTGTTGTTTTATTTGGGGGAAATAACTTGGGGATAAGGGGTAACTGTGGGATGCCCAAAGAATTATGGTATAAGGATTCCCTATACAGTCCTGTATATGCGTACTTCACTGCAGACTCTCCCGCTGCAGACTATTGCTCCTCTCAACTCTACAGCACTTCACTTGCTGACCATTTCTTTTACAGTCCTTTCACTACACAGAACTCACAGCTTTACACTTCGTTGCTTCTCTCCAGCTCAGAACTTAATTTCCAGCCTGAAGGGAAATTTAACAGGCTTCTCTATACCTTTCTCTACACCACGGTTAGCACATGGTGAGGCCCACCCTGTTTCAGCAGGACCTCAGGAACACCCATAACAGGCCAGGGATCACAGGCCCCTGAATGTGCAGCAAGATACTTCAGTGCTAACCGGGGCTTTTATGGACTACAACACCCAGTCCATCCAGGTCCCATCGATCTGCCCTCTGGTAGTGACTCTTCTTTCCCTTGACAAGCTCCCACAGACTGTCCACCATTCTTCTCCCAGCCTGCTCCAGCACCTCACTCACTGCACCGGTAGATAGTTTAAAGTCTCTCTCCTCCTGTAGCACATCTGATGTTCTCCTGTTCCTCCTGTGCTGCTCCAGGAATCACTCTTCTTCCTGGCTGTACCCGAATCCCCAGGTCCCAAGGTCACCCTCCCCAGACTGGGGGCGACCTCCCGGGTAGGGGCCTGCTCCACAGTGTCTCTGCTACATCTCCAGACTTCCACCTGACACTACTTCTCCCAGATTGGGCTGACTCTGATTATTTAAGGAGGCCTGCCCCCTGCCAACCCTGCTTGGGGGTTGGTCAGGGCTCATTAGAACACTGCAGATGGCTCCACCCATCTCCCAGCTCTCTGACCAGAAAACCTTCTCCAGGTTTCTAGAAAGAAGTGGGAGGTTCTGTGACCTCATCTGTTAAGACCACCCAATCCTCCTTGAGCCTCTCCTTCCAGCCCAGATCAAAACATTCAGGCCTGCACATTACAGTCAGGCCTGACTAAATTTACCTCTCCTAGCTAAAACCCTGCTAGAAAAAGGACCTATACTATGGGGGCACTACATGGGCAAGGCTCATCTGTGACTGTACTTTGAGGATGGAAGGCTTTTAAGAGGAGGTCCTCTTTAGCTTCTACAAAGCTGCAATAGAAACAGTGCTAATGTATCATTTATCTATGGCAAAGATTATGCATGGTCCACGACAGTAATACCTTTCAGAGAGTAATCAAAACTACACTAACAATTATTGCAGGAGTTAGTTTACCAAGCATTGTGCAACTAGGGGAGGGGAGGTGCGGTATAGAAGTATTTGCTCTCATACCACCAGGTTGCTGAACAGCTTCTTTCCTTGATCTGTGCAGCTTTTGAATGCTAGAGGTGTTGTGGAATAAATTTGGATGGAAGAACAGAAAGTTGCTTAGGGATTGGGAGCATGGAATACCCTGAACTCTAGAACTTGAGGACTCGCTAGGCTTTTGGCTGCTCTGTACAAAAATGCAAGCTGCATTGCACAACCTTAGGCTGCATTGGACCCGCTTAAGTGGCAATACACAACTCCTGGCTGTATTGCACAGTTCCTGGCTGCACTGCAGTGGCTTTTACGGGAAAGCACAGTCGCTTCTCCTCTGTGTAGCAGGATTAAGTATTCACTCAGTCCCAGAGTAATGGAGCTTCCTCATCCCTGTTCTCCTGGCTCTATCCAGGCTCTGACCCAGGGTCTCTCTCTGGTCTCTCTCTTTGGTAGCTGCCCCCCTCCCCATCTAAGCCTAGCTGGGACCTGAATGTCTTCAAAAAGGGACTCCTAAGGCTTCACTGTCTCTCTGCCTCAGGGGCAAGCCCCAAGCACAGGGGTCTCCTCCAGAAGGTTGGACTCTGGAACTCTGCACACTGCTGCCAGGCCTCAGAACATTTACAGTATTTGCTCTCCAGCCACATACCGGACACACATCTCCAGGGATTGGCTACAGTTCCATAAATATTCAAACCTGCCTGTTCTGCACTCCCTCCCACTATACTTCTAGAAATCTCCAGAAGACCAGGGAAAGTAGCAGAACAGCAGCCTGTGAGACTCTAAACAGTCCGAAGCAATCAAAACACTGCTACACTGATTAAAGATGAGCTAACTAAATTTGCCTAGCAGCCTTCTCTTAACTAGGAGGGTGCTACATCTCCATAGGAGTGGGAGAGTAGAGATGGTTGAGAGAGAGTCTGGAAGACTGGAATAGCCAGGACTACTAGGCGAGTCCAAGGGGCTCCGAGGGAAAACTCCTGCTGTGAGGCCAGGGAGTGGGCCCAGGCAGCAAGAGGTTGCAAATTAATTTACTGGGAGAGCCAGAAGTGCTGAGAGAGCCATAAGAGGGAGCCAGGTGGCTCACCATTTTCTGTTTTGTTTTTCATATGAAAATTCCCTGTGGACAACTGTTTATGGACTTTTGTTTAATAAAAGTGGCCCACCAAGCCCTTAAAGCGGACCTTCAGTCATTTTTTCAACTCTCCATCTATTAAATCTTCTGCCCTTGTTGTTTTAACTTTGGATAGTTTTCTGCCAGTAAATACCTTATACAGCCCACTTCCTGTTTCTGGTCTGGTCATTAGCCTAGGCTTATGACACCATGCACAGCTCTCTCACTCTCTTGAGTGTTTGCCAAGAGAGGAGGAGGATGAGTCATAAGAGGGCCAATGAAAGCTGCAGAGCTGGAGGTGTGCCTCTGCGTAAATCCAGGAAGTGAACAGGCAGCAGCTTCAGCTGCCCACAGCTAAAACGGCTGCAGACTGACTTAGTGGAGGGAGATTTCTGCAGCATATTTGGCAAGTACAGAATCACAGTATATATAAAATAATATGCAAAGTGGTTGGAGGGAAGCTTCAGAATGGCAAAGATGTTTTTATTACAAATTATGTGAGCAGACAGAAGTTCCTATTTAACTCCACTTCAGAGTCACTAAAATGCATCTACCATGGAGCCAAGGATCCCCCATATCATGCTTGTTTGTGCATCTTGCACTCATATTTTTAAATCTCTACATACAGTACTGTGCAAAAGTCTTAGACAGGTGTGAAAAAATGCTGTATATTAAGTATGCTTTCAGAAATAGACAGGTTAATAGTTTATTTCTATCAATTACCAAAATGAACAGGAGAGTAATCCAAATCAAATCAATATTTGGTGTGACCACCCTTTGCCTTCAGAACAACATCAATTCTTCAAATGTTCCAAGTACACTTACACACAGTTTTCGAAGGAACTCGGCAGGTAGTTCCAACAATCAGTGTTAATTTTGACATCAAGTTTTGATTTAGTTTTACTCCTAGTCTTTTTTTTTTCAATTTAAGTATTTATTTAGTTTTCAAAACTCCTAGTCTTTTGACAAAATGCCATTTTAGTTTTAGTCATATTTTAGTCATCTGCATTGCTTTAGTAGACTAAAATCTCCAGTACATTTTAGTCGACTAATCATTTTAGTAGACTAAAATTTAATGGGTTAAGTCTAATTGTAATAACTTATTTAAGCATTTCTCTAGAATTTCCAAACTCATTATCAACAGTATTCCTGGAGTAAAAAAATCTAATACCATGTTATTATTTATGGTATTAAAGTGATTGTAAACCATTAATGAATACAAAAACACTGCACTCAGCAAAAACAAATAAATGAATAAATAAATAGTAAATAGTAAATTGAGCAGCTGCTATGTAAATAAAATGTGAAAGAAGTCAAATGGTAATAGCAAAAAGCAGCGCTAGAGTTAATTCATTAAACTCATACACATAAATATAAGGAAAAGTGCTAGTGCAAAAAATATCAAAAAGTGCAACAATATGTATAAGGTGCAAGAGTCCTCTTTAAATTGAAGCAGCTATGATGTTTTCAAAACCAAAATACCTCCACCACTGATCACCGCATGCATGTGCACACTTTGGGGGCTCACCAGAAATCAGAAGGTATAACGGCTCATCTTTCCACAACAAGAGGGCTCATCAACTTCTCAAGGGTCACCTCCACAAGGACTCGGTACACAGAGATCAGAAGGTGGGGAAAGACGAGCTGATTTACCTTCTGATCTCTGTGTACCGAGTCCTTGTGGAGGTGACCCTTGAGAAGTTGATGAGCCCTCTTGTTGTGGAAAGATGAGCCGTTATACCTTCTGATTTCTGGTGAGCCCCCAAAGTGTGCACATGCATGCGGTGATCAGTGGTGGAGGACTTTGGTTTTGAAAACATCATAGTTGCTTCAATTTAAAGAGGACTCTTGCACCTTATACATATTGTTGCACTTTTTGATATTTTTTGCACTAGCACTTTTCCTTATATTTATGTGTAGGAGTTTAATGAATTAACTCTAGCGCTGCTTTTTGCTATTACCATTTATAGTAGACTTCTTTCAGATTGTAAACCATTACCTTGTAAAACAATCCATTCATCCTAAAATATAAATGAAAGGCAAAACATTTGTTTATAGATATAAAAACATTATAAATACCTTTTTTCCTTGTTTGTTAGTAATCACATACTCTCTCTTTTCAGTTGGGGCAGGGGCAGGGGCAGGAGAAGCTGCAGCACATTGAGCTTTCCAGTGATTAGCTTTGCAGGGGGGCAAGTCAGGGCAAGTCTGATCATTGGAGAAGAGCACACTGAGTTCCCAGCACAGCTTGTGCTCTCATATCTAGTGTGGTCAGTTTTTAATAGGAAAGCAGGAGGTACTGGCAGGAACACCAGGGATTTCACACAAATGAAGCAATGCAAAGAGAACAGGATACTTTAACTACTTTTAAGTACATGGTATAGCAGGCACATATCAGGAATGTGAAATGTTGGGTTTACAAACGCTTTAAGGTTTGACCATGCATTACAGCAGTGTTACCAACTGCCGTATTTTTACGGGCAGCCCGTAAAAACAGGGCATTTTTCCTCCTGCCTGTAAATGCCCATAGTAGGAGAAAAGTGCTAGTAAAAAATGGCTGCGACTGGCTCGGGTCAGAACTGCGCATGCTCAGTTCCAGAAATCCCAGAGACGATGCGATCCCGAGTTGACCCTGCATTCGGCCAGCGGGAGGTGCTCAGGCGCTCGGGGGGGAGTCTGACAGAGGCTGTGCATGTGGAAAGTGAGCCTATTCGCTATTACAAGGCGAGCCCTGCCTGCAGTGGAAATTTCATGGCGCATTTCCCCATGAGCAGGGTGGGCGTAGGAGCTTTCTGGAGTGGACAGTGCAGTGGGCTGGCGTGTATAGAACAGGAGATGGACAGTGTGGATGTGGACCCCCCTCAAGTCCAGATAAACACACACCAGGCCCTGGCCAGCAGTGCAAGCACACCTGTGACTCGGTTGAGTGCACAAGGTCGGTCAGAGACAGTCCATATCCTCTAACCATCTCCTGTACTATGTCTGTAACTAGAGTTGAGCGGACACCAGGATGTTTGGGTTCAGGTTTTCGTGGAAAAGTTCGGGTTCGGGTTCGGTCCGAACTTGACCCCGGACCCCATTGAAATCAATGGGGACCCGAACTTTTGGGCACAAAAATGGCTGTAAAAAAGTCCTGGAAAGTGCTAGAGGGCTGCAAAAGGAAGAAAAGTGGGGGAAAGAGTAGGACAAGTGCCCTACAAAGAAATGGGGATAGGGAAATAACAATAATCTGCCCCTGACAGCACCAGTAGCATCCTCTCCCTACACTAGCCTGAGAGCATATGACATGCAGCACTACGCGACTCCAGCTCATACAGAGGCTGGGTCACATGATGCACTGGCCAATCACAGCCATGCCATTAGTAGGCATGGCTGTGATGGCTTCTAAGGGCAAACCAGTGAAACGCTTGTTGATTGGCTGCCCTGCAGCTATTCAACAAGCGGGAAAAAAATACCAGAACCCAAACTTTTTTCAAAAGTTCGGGTCCCAAACACCGCAAAGTTCGGTACGAACCCGAACTTTACAGTTCTGGTTCGCTCAACTCTATCTGTAACCTCTAAGCATCTCCTGTGCCATGTTCGTATCCTCTGACTACCTCCTGTGCCATGTCCGTATCTTTTGACCATCTCCTGTGCCATGCCTGTATCCTCTGACCATCTCCTGTGCCATGTCCGTATCCTCTGATCATCTCCTGTGCCATGTCCAGATTCACTGACCATCTCCTGTGCCATGTCCATATCCTCTGATCATCTCCTGTGCCATGTCCATATTCACTGACCATCTCCTGTACCATGTCTGCAATCTTTGTCCAACTATTGTCTTTGATCATGCCTGCAATCTCTGACCAACTCTTGTCTTTTATTATGACTGCAGTCTCTGAGGGGGAGTCTGGAGAGGAGTCAAGAGTGGAAGCACCTCCAGATTGTGGATCATGAGGGGAGTCAGATGTGTGTGGTCTGTGGAGAGGAGACTATAGTGTAAAACCAGAGCCGCCAAGTCAGAGCCTGACTGAGCCCTGCAGGGTGCACCTGAGAGGAGGTCAGTGACAGCACCGCCAGGCCAGTCTGAGGGGGGTCACTGATGTAAGGGAGGAGTGAATACAATAATGTAAAGGGGCGCTGATATTAAGGTTCCGCCCTTACCTTAGTGTATGCACTCTGTGGAAGGTGGTCTCTGGTTACCAGAGTCCCCCCCCCATCAGAGTTCCTGACGTTCCCCTTTACATCAGAGTGCAAGGGAGAACTCTACAGATCTAGATGTAAAGGACAATGCTGCAGACCCCGATGTAAGTGAAAACTCTGATGTAAAGGGGAACGCAGAGTTCCCCCTTAGATAATGATCTCTGGCATTGTCCTTTACATCAAGGCCTGCAGAGTTCTCCCTTGCAGTGTAAGGGAGAATCCTGCAGACTCTGGTGTAAGGGGTAACTCTATGCTTGCTGGTTTATATTAACCTGACCTTCATGTAAATAGAGAAATATGATTTTTAACTTTTGTTTAACGTAAACACATTGCTAATAGCGCTAGCTACAGGTTTATAGTGTAAATACTGATATTTGCACAGTTTAGTACTGTAAAAGGCAATTTTAGGTACTTTTTTACAGTGGCAGTAAAAAATGTGGCTCTGTCAATAAATTTCATAATTTTTGCCAGTAAAAAAATTGGTGCAGTTTGTAAATTATGGTGTTCTGCCAGTAAATTTCACTTCAGGGAGTTGGTAACACTGCATTACAGACACAGATTTAGCCATTGTGACGTATGTTATATATCACAACAGCTGAATCTGTGTCTATAGTGCACATTCAAACCTCAATAACATAAATAATAACATTTTATTAGATTTTTTTACTCCAAGAGTATATAATGACATCATAAATTTTATAGAAATACTTAAATAAAGCATTACAATTTAACTAAACCCATTTGATTTTAGTTGACTAAAATGTACTGATTTCAACTTAGTTTTAGTTATAATCTTTTGACTAAAATGCCATTTTAGTTTTAGTTGTATTTTAGTCGACTAAAATAGTGTAAATTTAGTTGTCAAAAAAAAAATTATCAATGAAATTGATACTGCAAATATCTTGGAGAACTAACCACATATCTTCTGTGGGTGTAGGCTGCCCCAAATCCTTCTGTCATCATTGAGACAGACTCAATGATGTTGAAATCAGGGCTCGCAGGGAGCAAAACCATCACTTTCAAGACTCCTTGTTGTTCTTTACACTGTTATTAATGACATTGGCTGCTTGTTTGCGGTTGTTGTCCTGTAGCAAAATTAATTCAGGTACAATCACATGCCTCCCTGATTTATGGCATGGTAGATAAATATCTGGCTGTATTTTTTAAATATTGAGGACACCATTGATCCTGACCAAATCTTTATTTGCAGAAATGCAGCCCCAAACTTGCAAGAAATCTCCACCATGCTTCACTGTTGCCCATACCTCCCAACTTTTTGAGATGGGAATGAGGAACACCTATTGGCAAAAGTATGTAGGCATATGACACACCCCCTGACACGCCCCCTTAAAGGAGAATTATACAAAAAAAGAATTAGTTAAACCCACAATTGCTTTTTTTTACCACTAATTTCCCTTTATATTGGCTTTTGAAATGTATAAATACAGTGATTTAGAAATTGGATGAAAGGTTTAGCACTGGGAAACACGTTTTGAAAGATAAAAAGTGCATTTTATATACAATTATATAGATCAGACCAAAATGAGAGACAAATGAGGAAAGAGGGACAGAGGGACTTTGTTCCAAATCAGGGACAGTCCCTCGTAAGCAGCGACAGTGGGGAGGTATGTTTTTGCCTGCAGACACTTATTACTCTACCACTCTCCAGACCCTCGCAAACAAAATGCCCTTTGCTACAGCTAAATATTTCAGATTTTTGACTCATCAGTCCAGAGCACTTGCTGTCATTTTTTTGCACCTTGGTTCCTATGTTTTCCTGCATCATTGAGTCCCTTAGCCTTGTTTCCATGTCCTATGCATGAAAACATAGGAATTGGCAATTATAAAGGAAAAAATTGTTAAAATTGCCAGCAAACAACTTTGAAATCTCTCATTGCTGGCTTTTTTGTCTACAAAAATAACAGTCCTATCACGGTCACCCAGCTCGCCTCCATCACATACCCAGGTGCTCACACACAGATCACATAACCACTGTGCTGAGCGTCAGGGAGCTGCCCCCTACTGAGTCCTCCATCCAGTCTTCCCCCCTGCTGGGTCTGCATGTGGATTCGCCATATGCAGGCTACAGACCTGTCGTCACAAGCTCACATGTAAATGTATTGGTGGCACAGCACAGTCCCACTGTTCCAGTGCTTCAGTGCCCACTGAAGACAAAGGCCACATTCCTGTGTGGGGCCAGAGTTGAAATGGCAGAGCCTGCTTCCAGGGCAACATGACGCCAAGCATTGGGTTACTGGGACACATGGGATCATGCCCAGCTCTGGAGATAAGTACAAGAGTGGTGTACGGACACATGGTATCTCTCCCCTCACTCTGCTGACATGCTGTGTGTGGTCCTGTGATGTTACCAGACCCCACAGTCCCCCCTTCCCTGGACCCAGCAAACTGTGAAAGACCCCTGCCTGGTCTGCCTTCTCTACCAGCCTCGGAATCCCCCTGTCTGGATGCACTTGGTTGCTGGCTGGTGATTCACTTAACCCCTGCTGTGCCATACCCTGTTCTGCCCAGATCTTTGCCCTGTGTGCTGGACTTAACCCCTGTTATAACAAACCCTGCTCTCTTTGGATCTCTGCCCTGTGTGCTGGACACTTAACCCTTACTGTGCCATAATACTACTCTGAGGATCTGTTTTCCCCTTGCCACGCCTTCTTGTGGACCTATCGGCTCTTTCCCCATTTTGCTGTGCCATATTTCATGTCCCTGGATTCTTAACTGTTATTGTACCATACTATCACTGAGGACCTATTTTGCCCTTGCCATGCCTTCCTGTGGCCTTGGGA
This sequence comes from Glandirana rugosa, assembly GCA_018402905.1. Taxonomy (NCBI): domain Eukaryota; kingdom Metazoa; phylum Chordata; class Amphibia; order Anura; family Ranidae; genus Glandirana; species Glandirana rugosa. The sequence continues at coordinate 37,840 of BLSH010033253.1, forward strand.
CTGTTTCCCAATTTGCTGTGCCAGATTTCCTCCCCCTAGATGCTTACCCTTTGCTGTGCCATAATACTGCCCTAAAGGCCCAGTGCATTCTTTCTGTGAACCTGGATTGCTACCCTATACTAAGCACTTAACCCCTGATGTGCCATATTGTGGTGTACACCACGGTATCTGGATTACTGCTCTGTGGTTACGGACTCTTCCCCTTTGCTGTGCCCTATCCCCAGCCCATATTGATACTATGCAGACTATCTGTGTTGATCTACACTGCTGCCCAGTGGACTTTTTATTTGTGCTGTGTCTCGTTGCCCCTCCTGTACCCTTATGTTTCCCGAAAGTTGGGTTTCACGTGATCTGCCTCTATGTACTCTTCCTTTGTGCTCTTTGTTGGTCACTACCCCACAAACCCCTCCAACAGTCTCTATGGAGGAGTTTGCGTGCTTTTTTTTTTTTATTTAAAGAAGCTGCCAATGAATATCATCTGTTGGCAATTTAAACTGATCCTTTTTTTTGTTTTTGTAAATGTCACTTTTGTGCATGCTACAGCAAGGATGAAAAAAATGCATAGAGTCCCCCAAGATGCATATCAGACCCTTTGAGTCTGTTTTTAAGGGCGTACTTCACAGAAAAAAATTGAGGTCCCCTAGGACATACATACCAGACCCTTCAGGTCTGGTACGGATTTTAAGGGGGGGTGCCACACAAAAGGAAAAAGAAAAAAAATGTACGAGGTTTCCCTAAAAACCATAGCAGACTTAAAGGATACGTTCACCTTTTGGGAAAAATGAATAAATGCACATGGAAAGCACTGCACCTGCAAAGGCTGACGGTGCTTGGAGTTCAAGTCCTTCAGAGAAGACTCTGAATGATGTGGCTGTGTGGGGGCAGAGCCTTGCATGGCCATGTAATTTTAAAATAGTGTCAGTGGACGCCGGAGAAGATCCCCGCTTGGGGGGGGGGGGGGT